>JABUIW010000074.1:1042893-1325947 GCA_013363375.1 Menidia beryllina
AGCTCTGTCTGACTGACTGCTCCAGGCTGCAGGTACAAAGTGGGTCATGGCTGCGCCGTGGCTTTGTGTACATTGAACTTGCACTTTGTCACCAGGTCACCCAAAGGCTCTGTTTGGGCACCAAAAACATGCCGTAGACACCTTTTTGTGTGGCAAAACTAGTCCCCACAGATCAAAATCTCACCTAATTATATCCTGTCTGTAAGTATAAGTTTACCAAAGTACAATTAGACTATCCTTTAGTTTAAATGTTGCTTTATCTAGCTTACTCACCCCTTTTCCACAGTAAGACAAAATCCATCCTGGCAGGTTTTGGTGCAATGCTCAAATGATTTGTCTTTTTCCTATTTTTAGTCAGTGTTTTAATCCCGATACAGAAATCTGCATCACATATTGATTAAGGAAGATCTAAGTGGTCGATGCTCAGTTGCAAATTTGAGACTGTTGAGTCGACGTGTACCTGAAATAATCTATTACAAAGAAATTGTTAATCAAATCTAACCAAAGATAAAGAACTTTTGATCCAGCCGGAGCCCAATTTAGGAAATCCATTTTATTCCTCTGGCCCATGAGTTTTTGTGCCAGTTGTATTGTCTCTGGGCTGTCACGCTTGAAGAGGGAGGGAATCTTGTGACGTTTTTGTTGAGTGCGGCCTCGCTGCACAGAGCTGCTCCTCATTGTTTTACCTTTGAAAGATGTCTTGACCTGCAGGGATCCAAAAGGACAAAATGGATATTTTTCAGCTGCTTTCAGATGGAGTTAAGGCACTAATCCCCGGGTTGCCTTTAAACTGTCCCATTAGCTTTGAGTCTGCCTTGACAAACTGCTGCTGGATGATGTGAATTGAGAAACATTTGTCAAAAGAAAACTAAACTGGAGAGAAAAATTTAGTGGTGTTTGTCTTCAAGCCTAAATCATTAATCAAGGACACCTCAGAATTTTGGATCAAATTGAAAATAACAAACCTTTTTTTCCCTAACAGCTTTCAAGAATTGTCCTTTTTTCACTGTTGGGTAACTGTGACTTGCAAATGTATGGCATTCCTTTAGTCAGAAACTTTGGGGGGAACGGCGTGCACCATTCACTCCTGGAGGCTACTGTGAAACGGGCTGTTGCGAAAGCAACAAACTTCATTTGTTTTGTTATCCGTGCAATCTGGCAAACAAGATCCCTATTCTGTGAAGCCTGTATATATCAGTCCTAATATGAAATGTGAGTTTCTGAATGAAGCCAGCAGCCGGGTCTGAACAGATCAGAGGAGGAGGCAGAGTTCACTGCAGGGCTGAGGCGGTGCTGCTCATGGAAACCACGGTTCCAGCTTATCTAACTTATCTGGAACCCTGCAGAAGATACCCTGTGAATGATTTGCCTCTTCCCTGCTCTGAATATGAAATATTTAAAAAGTGGAATATATTTTCAGCCTTAGTGAAGAGCGCACATGATTTATGTCGGTAAGAATGTGACCCAGAGTCTGTTTTTCAACCTGAAGACTGTCTGGGCTCAGCCGACCGGGCTGAGCTGTTTGTCCCATCAAATCACGCTGTTATAAATTAGCAAAGTATTTATAGACCACACTTTACATGCAGACACATTGTAACTCGCACCATATGTGTTCAGTCAGACAGAGACTAACTTTTGTTTTGTTTCTTTCCCTTCAAACCCACGCTCCTGCTAGAGAGCTAAGCAGGCTTTTTGTGTGGTTGTTGCCTGTTAAAATGGAGGTTTCCTCACCCCGCTGGCACCATGTGCTCGGTCTGGCCTCCATCAGCCACAGCATATTGTGATGACAGGTGGCAGGGAGGGCCACTTTGTTCTTCAGATCCTCCAGGGCTCAGAGCTACAGAGGGCCACTTGAAGCAGACACCTGTGCTGCAGAGTCCGCGTGGCATGGCTCAGCCAGCCGGAAACAAGATTCCCCTTTCTCCTTCTGTTTGTTTGTTCCTTTGGCTTTGACTGTTCTGTCTCAACATCACTACTGCTTTTCAGGAATAATGTTTTCAAGTGGCACGCGAACAAAAGCTCACATTCAAGGAAAAGCATCTGTGTTAAAACTTTTCTTCTACTCCGACCACCATAGGGCCCACTCCCTTGTGGGAGGAGGATGCTTCTTATTCTCCTGCGCAGTTTTAGCTGAAAGGTAAAAATGTGTCACCTTTGGTAGCGGTTTCAGGAAAGCTGTGAGCGGTTGTGGATGGCAGATATAACTAAGACAGACACAGCGCTGCATTCACAGTCTCACAGAGGCAGGCTCTTTCACCCCTGGGGAACAAGCCTCCAGGCTCTTTTGTGTGAAAGGGATGAGATCATTGTGGGACAGACCATGGGGGATGGAGTAAGGGGTTCCACTCTGTATGCTTAAATAGAGAACATCTCTGTTTCTGCATTTGTTTGTGGCCCTAATGCTTTCTAAATCTGTCTTAAATAGATCTGAATTAACTTTGAGGTGGGTGGAACCAGGAGGCCAGCCAGGTGAAGGCCATAAACACAATCCCTCTCCAGTTTTATTTATGGCAATTTGATAGTTTCCTCTGCCCTCTGAGGTTATTTTGATAAAAGCATCGCCTTAGGAGCATTTGCAAGCAAAACCAGCACACAACAGCAAAAACACTTGCCAGTGATGGAAACTCTACTTTTAGGAATGGCTAGGTCAAGAGGTCAGGACTGAAATGGATCACATTTCATTTTGATTTCAAACACGGTATATCTTGAATATACAAAGTAGTTCCAGCTTCTTTGAAACCTTAATACTGCTACTTACAGATTCACTAAAGAATAGCTCATTGTGCTGGAGGCAGTGATTCATTACATTTGTTTGTATCTCATTACGCCTAATCTACAGTCTTATCTCAACATATCTGGCTAGGTCTCCCCACCTGTGTGTCCCTGTGAAAGATCCCAGACTGGCCTTTAGAGAGGATACTGCAGCTGCTGTCACCACTGCAAATCCCCCTGAAAGCCAAAAGTTCAAAATACATTCACTTGATGACTTTTGAGCTTTGCAGAAGATAATTGTGAATTTTTTAAAAGAACCTCGTGTATACTTCTTTGCATCGAACTTGGGCTTCTACTTCCAGCATTTGGAAGTCGTTACTCTGCAGCTGTGTTTAATTTGGCATTTTTAGTCTAGGTGAAAAAATTTGTTTGGACAGTTTTTTTTTGTTTTTGGTGGACTTCTTAAAAATAAATGTGCGAGCTCAGACGGTCTCACTGATCAATGAAGTACTACCGGGAATATCGGGGTCGTAGCTCCATGCCAAAATCTGTAATAGCTCACAGTTTTAGAGTTACCAGCCAGGCTGCATGTCCACTAAAACTTCATGTTTTTTTTTTGTCATGGTTCACACAAAGAACATGACACTGGATCATCAGGGATCAGGAGTGACCGCGGAACAGGTTTTTAAATGGCAAGGGAGGGGCAGAACAACCTTTTTAGGTAGGGTCTCAAGTTTCAACACGCCCTTTAATATTATGGAATTACAATGAAGCAGACTGAAACAGTCAACTTACCATTTTACCCCCTTTTAACCACTGTGTCCTGACTCCTCTGTTTTAAGTTCAGAAAGTCCTTACTACTTGGTTCACTCTGATTGTTTTAATTCCCATTCCATTTGTGCTACTTTGAATTTATCAGCTCACCACACTTTAAAAGTCTGTTAAATGTTAATTATATTTCTATATTAGAGATCTCGTTTTTGTCAGTGTATTTAGAGTATTAGAGCAGATGAAAGAAGGTCAGCCAGACGGGACTCTTAGAGATCGGTTTCCTGAGGTAGAGTAACAGGAGGCGCAGCTCAGGGTCGGGCGGCGTGGCATTGTTTAGGCAACGTTGCTATGGCAGTGTTAGTGTTTATCTAAGGTTGGCTGTGTCAGATGGATATTGGCACAGTAGTAGGCCGCTGAGTGGAGGTAAAGGAGACTCTAAATGTTTTCACATTTGCTGTGCAAGTACCTATCAGCAGTGGAATTTGGCTGTAGTGTCCAAAGCTTAATTGATCCAAAATGTAAAAGTAAAAGTGCATATCAACATAAAAAATGAACAAACATGTATTCATTAGTGTATCGTGCTTTATTCAGGCCATAGCATGCTTTGCTGCTTTGCTGCTTCTCTTTGTGTCTTTTTATTGTGACAAGCCTCTGCAACAGAAGACACGAAATGCTGGCTCTGCCCTCATTCTCTGAGAACAGGAAACAATAACGCAGTATTTACGCTCCTTTGTTGTATTAATTGAAAATGCCCTGAAATATCGCTCCGTCTTATCCCAATATATCAACTGAAATGGCATCAAGATGAAGCTGTTATATCCACCGGGTCTGAAATATGGTGCAAAAACATCAGCTGTACACCAGTAGTCTGGCTTCTGCTGCTCTTTGACGGGGAAAAAGGGAAGTATGTTTTTACAAACGTACTCTGAGCTCATGCTGTCAGGGTGCTGTGTGGCACACTGGATTCTTGTTGTTTTACACAAATGCAGTTCATTTTCTATATTTTCTGCTGCAGAAAGGCCGGTTGAAGATATCTTGATTAATAATTAATGATGTTATCAAAAATTAGTTTAATTTTAGATTAAATTTATCTTTGATTCAGTTGTTTGCATTTCAGCTACATCCTGAACCCAATGCTCCTTTTTGCACAAAGGGGATCAAGCTTTATAGATTTACAGCAAATAATAATAATCATTTAAAGATCATGCACAGGATTTCCTGTCAGAATATTCAAAGATCTCCTAAAATCAGTTATCTCCTTACATTCCCTGCTGAGAAAGTCACTCTCAGTGGGCTGCACGCAAAGCTTTGGTTTCTTTCTATAAGTTTGCTACCGTCTGACGCACGCACATGAAATCCTCTTCAGCTGATCTGTGACCTGCTGATGAGGAGTATTTGGCCAGAAACTTTACCTGTATGCCCCGAAAAGCAACTTAATGTCAAATTTACTGCATTGTTTATTCCTGCTCTGTCTTTTTGTGAAGAGACATTAGTACAGAAAGGCCTGACAAGCTGTCACTGCTGCAACCCGCAGAATAAACAGAATGAGTGGATCGGCCAGACTTTGGTTCGACCACATTTAACAGTGTTTTTTAAATGTTTTATTGTAGAGCAAATATGGTATAACAAGCAGTCTGCCTTTGAATAGGGTTTGACCGGTGAATAGTTACCATGGATACAATGCAGTGAATCTCCACAGGGCAATAAGTCTCAGCTCTGTCTGTAAATTGCGGTTGTGCTTCATCATGCAATGAGAGCCGAGTCCAGTCACCATGCATGAGATGTGACACAAGAAAAAAAAACGTGGAAACATTTACAAATGGACGCTCTATTTTCAGGGACACTTTTCAGAAAAAAAAAGAGATGAATCATCCTTCAAAATGAAAAGAATGAGCCCTCATTGTAAATGTAAAACTAGCAAAAGGACAGACTCGTTACAGATCACTGAAATGATATGTTTCAGTCAGCTGCTTGCTTGTTTTATCTTCACTGATGCACATTTATTACTTTCCTTTTGGTGGAACATGAACACTTGAGCCCTGGTTGGGCATGAAAGCTGTGTTTGTGCTTTGATGAGTTTATCACACAATACTCTTTTGAGAGCATTTTACTGATACTGCATTAAAGGAACTGGAATATTTTTTGGGCAAATCCAGCCTGAACACTTGAAAGGTGGCTGGACTGTAAGTCCAGCTCGAAAGAAATTGAATGCGACATGTGCACAAAGGCTAAATGTCAAGTGTAGACTAAAGACCCAGAAACTGTGTTGCATTCACTTTCCTGGTCAAAAAGAATGAAACCTAACTTTACAATGATATTCGTCTAAACTGAAGCTTTGTTGTTTTCAGCTTTTGCATGGTCAACTGATCACAGGGCTAACAGTTGAACAGAATTTTTACTGTGTGTGTCTGATTCTCCTTTCAGGATGACAGGTCAGTCTGCCTGCCGCCACCTCAGCAGCACAAGTATGCGCACCGCTCTGCAGCCAGCAAACAGTAGCTTTCATTTCTATCTCCTGCATCAGCGCCATCAGTGACCTTTCAAGTACCTTTCAAAAATGTCTGCACCACGGCTCTTCTGATGAAATCTTTTCAAAGTGGCACAAACAGACTATAATGCAGCACTTTAATCTGTGTGGTGAAATCAAAGCCTGTCTGCTAGCTGTTCAAAGCATTTTCTTTTTCTTTTTTTTGGTCCTCCTGCCACTGCTGACTCACTACTGGAAAAATGTAACTTCCTGTCCTGAAACCACTTTGAAGACAAAGCCCAAGTCTTGAGTTGCTTTTTCTTTGTAGGCACCCCAAGTAGTATAGTGCTTTTTCTCCCCCCTCTGTCTGGAGCACAAGTCATTCATGGTATTTTTGTGTCTGTGTTTTAGAAATGTTTCCCTTTAGTTTTTGTTTTTACTCATGAGAATCCAAACAGCTGTGGAGATTCTTTGGACATTTTGGACTGAAATATCACTGTAAATATCAACATTTTAGGCATCATGTGTGCAGTTTCATTTTCCCCAAATAATAGCATCCTGGGACATATAATAATTGTATGGTTGCACTTGATAGTTGTTTTTAAAAAAAAATCCAACAGATGGTTTTCAACTCCTGGAGGGAATTTATGATCCATCATCATTCTTGCCTTAAGTGACAACGTTATTTATAGTAATTTATGGGCTATGCGCCTGAATGGCATTGATGGGCCCACAGCACCTAACTGTGAAGCTTGGAACAGCTACTAGCCTACAGAAAGAAGAAGCTAAACGGTTTGGATCACCCTGCAGAGGAGCTGGTAGTCCACCCTCGTCTCCCCCATGTGAAGTGTCATGTCTAATTTAAAAAAAGAAAAAACTAGCCTAATCATTGTAGGAAGTAAGTATAATCAGAAATTATGCCTGTGCAAAGCCCACAGACTGCGTGTGAACCCCCCCCCCCCAAACTCCATCCCCATGTACATTGTACTACTCTGCATTCTAGGGGTTAGCGTTCTACTAGTGGTGAAGGGAAAGGTTCTAAACGGCTTGTTTCTGCATTTGGATTCACATTTTACAGAAACTGTTAGAACGTGCAAATGCTCCAGCTGAGGCACTGACAGCTGGTGAAACTCAGTGTTGTGACCCAAGGGCTGGAAAGAAGACGGAGCATTTATAAAAAAGTTAATTAAAATGTTCTGTCCAAAAAAGCTGTGGGCGAATTACAGCTGCCCTAACTATGAAAACAAGTTTCGTCTTTCATTTTTCAGCTATTCAAGCCACATGTAGGACTTTTTTTTTGTTTTATTGAAGTGCTACAGAGACTTGGTTGTCCGTTTGATTTACGCTCTAAGTGACATTTCTGAGCATTCCTCTGGGCTCAACAGCTTTTCCTTGGCTTTCTGAATCCACAAGAGCTTTAAATCTCCTCGTATTAGCAGCAATGCTGTTATATACAATGACAAGGATGTTTGTGAGAGTCGGGAGATCCAGTCTCTGCATCGTTTGTTTGCTTCGCTGTGATGCAAGAGTCTTAAAGGCTCCTTTTATTGCCTTGGCCACAGTATTATTTAGCATTCAGGGAATGTTTGGATGTGAGGTCCATCCCAGCTTTCCTTTTTATTGTTCAGTGTGCTTCTCAGCTTGAGTTGTAAGACGGACAGTCTTCAGTAAGTTGTGTAGATTTTGAAAGAGTCCTCCCCACTGCCGAGAATAACACTCTAAAAATGTGTGACAATGGCGTTTTGTTTGGGCTTCTTACAGAGCTTTTCTTATGTCAGTTTGATGTGAGTGTTGTAAACAAAAGTCTCTATTTTTTGTTTGTGTTTTACCCATCAGGTGAATCCAGCCATGATTGAGGACAAGGGTCACCGCGTGACCGACTACTTTGTGGTGGCCGGCCTGACAGACAAGTCCACACCTCTGGAGCAGGACCTGTCAGAGACCAAGTCCAGTGGGCCCAAAGCGCCCATCACTGACCTGGCTGTCATTAACAGATCAGCAGGAGAAACTGTGCCCGAGGGCTTTACTTGTATTGACAGCACCTACAGCGGCCTGCCGGCCAATCTTAACCACGGCAGTCTCAAGAGTCCCGAGCTCTTCTTGTGCTACAAGAGGGGCCGGGGGAAGCCTCCGCTCATTGACATTGGGTAAGTCATTTATGTTGCCGTTTGTAATCTGGAACGTTCACGTTCCTGCAGCCATTATAAGCAACTGGAATTAAAATTTAGGAATCTTGCCAAATTAGTAGTCAGTGTACGGTTGAATAAATCTCTAAATTAATTAGGGACACCGATGCATTCATCCTAGTTGCCATTTGTACATGCAATGAAATTCTAACTGTAAAAATAAATACTTTACTTTACTGTACTCTCAGATGGCATCTTGACAGGTCAGATCCCGCTCATGAAGGCTCTGTTCCAAAATGTGTTGATACCATGGAAAAACACGTTAACTGAACTGTTCAGTTAAAGCAGAGAAGGGAACTGGCCACTTGCATTTGCTGCACTGCAGCTTCCTAGTGTTGAACTGTTTTTGTTTTTTTTCATTCACTTCTGGCTATTTCATCATGAGGTTCTCCCTCCCAACCACACCTATCAGCTTTTATCCTACATGAATTTGCTTACATTTGTAATTATTGGTGTAGTCAGGTTTTACTGTTACTCATTTCCATCGAAAGACGCATGTCATTTTAGAGGCCATCATAAATTCTGAATTTCCATTAACTAAGGTGTCCTAAACTGACGAGCTGCAGCCGGAGCCGTATTTAAGCTCTGCCTACACCTAAAGCTGTTTGATTGGACAGAGCATGTTTTTTTCATAACTGGAAACTCCAGTTTTGTTGGTGGGAAAAACACTTGCTCTGTAACGTTAAAAAGCAGACAACAACATCTCTGACCTTTTTTCTTCACTGTTATAATTTTGGTTCGTTTCAAATGTTTTTTTTTAAACCACAGAACAACGCAAAAGCTTTCTGAAACACTCAGTGAATGCAGTGGGCAAGATTGTTTGTCATGTCATGCTTCCCCTTTAGAGATTGTGCAATTTTGTTGCATGCAAATAGACATAAAGCTATAAAAAACACATGCTTAGTTTTAGAATATCATTTTTATTTTGAGCAGATATTAAATCACCTGGTTAGTTATTAATTAGCCAAATAACAAGACTTTCACAAAAATGTAGCAGAAATTAGCAAAGCAGTCAATTTAATTGCTTTACATAAGAACCAGGACCAGTAAACATTTTTGAATGAAGTTTCTCTCCCTTCAGTTTATGATTAATAAGCTGGTGCGATATCTACTAAAAAGATAATTAGTTATCATACAAATGGTAAAAAATGTATTCTTCCTTCTGCTAGCTCTGCTGTCAGTGAAGCACTCTCTGCCTGAGGCTTCGGAGCGTCACAACACACTGTGCAAATTAGGACTCCTAAATGAGGCAACTGTGCTCTCTGGGCCTCTTCAGGCTGTCTTGTCACACTTTTAAAAAGGAATAAAGTGTTTTTATGTCCATAAACTTCCCCATTATGAGAGCATAAGACTCAAAATAGGGTGTTTTAGCCTATATGTTTATAGGGACTGTGTTAGAACATTAGCTACTAACATGGGATTGTCCAGATGGAAATGAAGCATGATTCCATAGAGGCCTTGTAACAAATCAAGCACAGTGGGGCTCTTACTGCTTCTCTGTTAACCAAGACAAGACTTATCACACATACAGAGCACATAGTATTTAGGTAGCTATATTTAAAGTGTTGATTTTGTATTCAGCTGGTTATGAAAATCCATGCGCTGTCTGGGATTTGAATGAGTCAGCTCAATCACGGCTCCCACTGAAGACTGACTTCTCTAAATCCTCAAAGGAAAATTAAGAATAGGCAGTGGTCAGGTTTGAAAAGTTAACATTTCTATTGATTTAGACAACAAGTAAACATAAGGGTTTCTTTTCATCTTAACTAATGCGTTTTTAGTGATACCTAACACTCTGACAGCAGTGTTACTGAAGGTGGTGCATCCTTTCTCCCAACCTTAAAGATGGACTTCTTTAATCTTTATGATTGATATGAAAAGCTTGGATCAGAGAAGATAAAGCCATGAAGAGTTATCAACCCTGCAGTTCTTCTTATTAGTTCTGCTGAGCTTTTGTTTTAGTGCCTTTGGATCACTGCCATCATCCGTACAGTCAATGTCTCTGTGCAGCAAAATAGATTTCTCAACCCACTTAAGTCCACCTGAATTGCAAAAACCACCAGACAGTCACAGTGAGTGACATGACTTGTGAGCACAGTGAAGCATTTAAAACTTGCAAAGACAGGAGTTTGTAGTTTGATGGAGAGCAAAGTCCAAATGAAGGGTGAGTAATACCTTGAATTCATCATGTGGCCAGTGAAAATCCCCTGGAAGTCAGGCGTAGTGATAGAGGTCAGCCCATAGCTACAGAGTAACACTACTTCATAAAAAGAGCGACATAACAATTGAATCAGAAAATAATCCAGATGGACCAGCTCTCCACCAGCACCTAAACACAGCAGTTGTGATGCACGAAAAGAGTCTGCGTGTCGAGACATGCATTCACATGCATTTGACTGTGGGTATGTTGAGGTACCTCCCTGAATAGTGATTAGACCTGTGAGGTTGAGAGTAGGACGTATGTTGTGCACATTTAGAAGTTGTGTACTACTCATTTATTGCTATTATGGAAGTAATTTCACTCCAATAAGACAACTTACCTGGTAATACTGCCCTGGAGAAATCTTTGGAAGTCAGTGCATCAGGCAGCTTATTACTCAGAAGCCCTAAAGGAAACTTCCCCAGTTAAGGAAAGTGTTACAAAGGGTGACCCCCACATTCTGCTGTGGTGGTGTTGAATGTCTTCTGTTTCTTTGATGTGTAAAATTCCTAACCTTTACATCATTGAATTTTTTGCTAGTTTTTATTTACCACTGCTTGTTGCTCATTAAAGACAGCCGTTGTCGACTGTTGTGCGATTTCAGTGCTGAATACACTAAAAGCCACTCGGGTTATCTCTGTGTTGCCCTCTTCTGTTTGTTCATAATTTCATCCACTACTCACTGCAGCAGCGGTGTGTTTGAAACATGCATTAGCTGCAGAGAGGAAGCAGGCCCATGTTTATGGGATCTATACGACCCATCAAATCCAAAGATCACTGCACGTTACCGACAAATTGAAACTGCACTCCCATTTGTTTTTGAACGGCTTCCTGTATGACGCCTCTCTTTGCTCCACACACCCGTAGAGAGCAGTGTTGTTCTCCACCTGCTGTTTAGGAGGAAGACTGCATCAGCTAGGCTACAGTTCTCTAACACCTTGACCAGTGTCTCAGGCCTCACATTGGCTTGTGTTACAGGGTCCTGTATGAGGGCAAGGAACGTCTGATCCATGGCTGCGAGGTCATACAAGCCACACCGTATGGCCGCTGCGCCAATGTCAACAACAGCTCCGCCACCTCGCAGCGCATCTTCATCACATTCCGCCGAGCGCCGCCAGTCCAGCCTCAGAACTCCCTGGCAGTGACAGATATTTGCATTATTGTCACCAGCAAGGGCGAGATACCACCACATACCTTCTGCAAAGTGGACAAAAACCTCAACTGTGGCATGGTAACCCTAACTCCCCCCCACCCATTTTTTATAAAATTTCATTTTATCCCGTTATTTCATCAGCTCTGAAACAGCAACACTGATTTTGTGATAAATCTTTCAGTGGGGTTCCAGTGTCTTCCTGTGTTACAAGAAATCAGTATCAGCATCTAATTCCATCAGTTACAAAGCTGGTGAGTAACATGGTTAAGATGAAAACGTCGTTTCTTGCACAGTGTCACTACATATTGAGTTGGGATTTTCTCCCCCAGGACCTCACGAGCCATGCTTGCTCTTTCTTTGCTCTTTGTTTTTTGATACTTGAACTTTATTGTCTGCTTTTACCTGTGCTGCTTCTTAGATGAATGACTCATATTGATTTAAGTTTTTGAATGTGCAGCTTTAATGCTCTTTTAGGACAAAAATGCTTATACCTTACACACTGCTGCATTGTGTCTTGTCACAATAACGCTTCAGTTTTTTGCCTCAGAGCTCCACTGAGCGCTACGTGTTTATGTGTGATCTCGACGCCGATGGTAATTGCTTATTACAGCTGGTATTTCTGAACTGTTGTGTGACATTTTCTTTGACTGAATGCTTCCTTAACAGCATGGCCTTTGGAAAATTTCATTGTGCATTCCATGTATAATGAGTGTTGATACACACACACACACACAAACACAAACTTATGCAGAAAGGCTTTATCTTCTGGGCAGCCTTTTTCCTGTGAGACGTGTATATTCATCTAAGACAACAGCACTTCCTGCCACGCCCATAATCTGCGTGCCTGCAGGTCCTCTCGTGGACGTGCATGTATGCGCATGTCGACTAAAGAATTTGTCAGCCTAATCATAATCCCATCTCACCCATCATGAAGTTGAACTAAGCAGTTCTCTCTGAAACTAATACCAGAATACAGTCTGGTGGCATCCAAAAAAATATTTTGAATTTTGAACCTAACCTGCTAAATTTTTCCTATATAATAGCATCTAGGTATTTGGGATTTTAACTTGCCTATTGTGGTTTCTGCTGTTTTGCAGGTCTCATCTTCCGTTATCCAGAAGAGGACTATGAGTCTTTTCCCCTCTCTGAGTCTGTTCCGCTCTTCTGTTTACCCATGGGTGCCAATATCGAATGCTGGGCCCCAAACACTCGTGACCCACTGCCAGTGTTCTCTACATTTGTGTTAACAGTCTCTTCTGGTGAAAAGGTGACACAGTAACCTGAAACAAATGGTCATTCTGATCAAAGTATAAACTAAACTAGTTTAGAAGGCCAACATCTAAAAAAATAAAACACAAAAAAAAAGATAACACACTACTTCTTTGGTGCCAGGTGTATGGGTCTGCTATCCAGTTCTACGAGCCATATCTAGTGGATCATCTGAATGAGAAGCAGAAGATCCAGCTGGGCCTGCTCACCACGGTGGAAAAGAAGATGATCCCCAACCGGCCTGTTAACACCAACAAATGCATCTGTCTGCTCTCACACTGGCCCTTCTTCGAGTCTTTTCGAAAGTTCCTCATGTTTATCTACAAGCTCTCTGTTTCAGGCCCACACCCACTCCCTATTGAAAAGTAGGAATCCACTTAATTTGCTAACACATCTACGCAGATCTCATTGTTCTTGTTAATAAGTTTGATCTATTTGCTATGTATTTGTAATTAACCCTTTTTTTGTTTTGTTTTTTACAGGCACATTTCACACTTTATGCACAATGTGTCTTTTCCTTCTCCTCAAAGACCCAGAATTCTTGTTCAGGTCTGTATTTATCATCACACTCCACCAATAGGCCGATAATTCTTACCCTGTAGTGTTTTTTATTAATTTGATGTGTCAGGTAGTGTTTCTTTAGGCACATGGATTTAGTTTTTTTTCAGGTATCTAGCTGGTGTGTTCAGTTTTTTTCTTCATTCAGTTGAGCTGCCTTGGAGCTCATGATGGCCGTTTATTACGGTACTCTATTGATAGAATCTACAAAGAGACATCATCTTATTTAATCTGTGCCATCAGGGAAAGATCTTATTCTTCCCAAATCCATCCACCTATATTAACATTTTAATAGCAAAATTCACAAATCTGCACAGTTTAAGGCGCAAAGATGCAGAAAACTTTCTACCAAGCTTAAGTTTCCCAATGTCAATTTTTTGACATTCAGTCTGCTCTTGATAAACACACGTCGCTGTCCGCAGACCATATGCTGCATTTCCAATTATGTCTAATCAGGAAACAAACCTGCTGCTTATTTTTGTATTTTGCAGTAGAGACTAATTGAATGGTACTGATATCTGTAAGCTCATGCAATTCAGTTTGAAAGTTAGGTTTTATTCTGAAGCAGACCATGAGAAGTAGCTCTGGAAAAACCTGTTTATTGCACATATTTTTAGCCCTAGTCCCCAGTCTCAGGCCATTCCTGTCTTACGGGACTAAGGTCTAATTTTCTATAATTTAGTTCTGAGACCCTTACAAAGCTTTCCTAAATTTACCTTGATAGTACCAGTTCAATGAAGATATTTGTTGTTGTTCAATAATAAATGTGACTTGTTTTGTTTTTGGTTTATTTGCAACTTTGAAGGTGATTTTCTGTTATTAGCTTATCTATTTTACATATTACGGACGGTTCATTTGGAAGAAGTTGCCTTTTTTATTTTTGATAAATCTACATATATAGATATGTTTTTATGATTTCTCTTTCTCTCTATTCATTTTCCCTTCAGCTCTCGGCACATGACACTTTGATCCTCTCCCAGCCTGTGTGCACACCCTTACCCCTCAGGTATTTTTATTTTAAGCAGAATACTTGGAAAACAACCACAGAGCAGTAGAAGTATGAAACCACAGCTATTATATTTATGAGATTTGTTAGTAGAAAATGTTTTTGTTGTTTTCTTTCCTTTTCTGCCACTGTTACTTGTAGTTTCAGTGGTATATGACCCTCTCACTGTAAGCTTCCAGTTGTTGTGAAATCCTGCAAATCATAGAACACAATGTGTCCTTGGCCATGTTGCGTTGTGTCTCTTGTGTTTTCTTATGTCATTACTTAAGGTAATGAATATTTTAACCATCTTTTGTTTTGAAAATCATTTTTATTTGAACTGCAAAATATTCACCATCTCATTCAGTGATTTTGAATTTTACAATCAGCTATATATATGGTAATTGCGATGGATATAGATTCATTTGCTTTTTTCAAAGCTGGATTGTGTCATTGAAAGACTCCACCACAGTTTCTCTGTTTTGCTGCTCTGCCGCTGATGTTAACGGTTTAGCTTGTGCCTCTCTGTCCTCTTTGTGCCTCTCACTGCTCCCTTACGTAACCTTATAACCTCACAATAATGGAGACTGACAGACTTTTGTTGAGCTGGTATATACTGCCCTTGTGACCCACTGTTGTTGTTGACTTTGACTATGATGACAAAGATAAAACAAACATGGTACAGGAGAGGAAATCAATTCTGGGTCACAATTATAAAGTATTGTAGGGTCTGAAATATGAAAACATAAAACACAGAAACAATATATCGAAACACAATTGCAGGGTTGTTTAGTCAACATTAAATACTAATAATATATGTGACCACGTGTGACTATTTACTATTTTTGGTTAAACCTTTATTAAAAGTATTTTTATTTAACATCTTTTTTCTCTCTTTTCTACCTCCCTTCATGTTTGTCTTCCTTCCCTATTTTATTTTCTTTTTGCTGCCTGAATTAATTCTTTCTTTTTCTCTCCCCCTGTCAGTGGGGCTGACTACGGCACTCTGCTGATGAATCTGGGCTCAGAGAATTGTGCCACTCTGCTTCACTTTGTCCTGCTGGAGAGCAAGATCCTGCTGCATTCTCTGCGCCCCGCCGTGCTCACTGGAGTGGCCGAGGCTGTAGTGGCTGTGAGTAGACGCCAACACACATGTATAAATCCATGGCAAATGCCTCCCTGCCTGTCTAAAAGCTGACTTCATTCACATCCACTTTGCTATGTCCATGTTTTTTTTGTATAGTTCAAACTAAATGTAAACATGTGAAATATCCCCATGGACACTCTGAACAGACAGAAAAGATTTTAATTAGTTTTTTCAAAGATATACAGAATGAATGGTAAAGACTATTGCGCTATTCCAACAAACTTACAGAGAGAGGACAGGAAACATATTTATGTTTTGAAACGGAATCACCTTTTAAGTTTTGTCTGAAATTAGTATCCAGTTCCCACATGACAACAAGCAAGGAACTGTAAGTAACTGTAAGTCAGCAAAGTGCCAGTTAAATTTGCTCTGAACACAAAGATCAACATTTTCTACCCATACTTCTTATTCTGTCACTTAATGTTTAAATAAAATGTTTGCATAAGAGTGAAATATTTTATGAAAAATAACTTAATCTAAAATATTTGCAATAGTTACCGGAATGTTTGTTTCACGAATCTACTAACGATGGAGTATACTATTAATAGCACTGTGTAATAATACAGTTATATTAATGATTCTGCCTTTACATCTTGTCATCACATCTTGGTGCAAATGTAATCAGTAAATCAGTAAAATCAGTAAAAATAGGGTCGCTGCAGCATTGCCACTGGCAATACTCTCACTCTCACTCGGCAATGCTGCAGTCTGTGAACTTTAACTATTTTTTCACTGAGTTTTATTGTTTTGTTTTTTTGGTCCAGCTCCAGAGTTGTAGCTGTGCACTGTCTCCTTTAACTCAGAATTTCACAACCTGCAAAAAAACCCAGCTGTTATAAATCAGTTACCATGAAGAAGATAATTGAATCTTTACTAAGTATTTCTCATGGATATATTATACCAATTGTTATTTCCCAAATTTGATAAAAACATTTGATAGAAGTTCTATCCTAGTTTAAAGCATTTAGTAAAATGGGATGCTAAGTATCACTCACTACTGTGGTTTACTCATTTAAAGCATTTTTTAAGATTAGGATATGACAACCCAGGAACTGTTGTTGTAGAATCTGTGTTGTGAAAACCTTCCTCACTGCTTGGTGGTATCGATCCTCAGTTCTTTTTTCTCAATTTCAGATGATCTTCCCATTCCAGTGGCAGTGTCCCTACATCCCTCTATGCCCACTCTCTCTGGCAGGGGTCCTCAATGCCCCCTGTCCTTTCATAGTTGGTGTGGACTCTCGTTACTTCGACCTATATGACCCCCCGGCAGATGTTGTCTGTGTGGACCTGGACACAAACACTATTTACCTGTATGTTATAAAGATTTAACTGAAAACCTGCAGCTTGTACAATTTTGAACATTTAGAATAGGGCTTCAACACATTTGTTTTATCAAGAGCCCATTTCAGACTGTGGCTGTGCAGCTCTCCTGTTACTTCCAGCTGACTAAATTCGTGGAATTGCATGTCGTAGGTCTGATGAGAAGAGACACAGCAACTGGAAGAACCTCCCAAAGAAGCCCTGCAAGAGTCTTATGAACTCACTGAGCAACTTGCACCACCAGCTGGCTACTGGTACGAACAGCACCTCACTCTCCATGCGACAGCAGTTAGTCAAAAGAATAGGCAGTTAAGCAAAAGGGGATTACAAAAATTCCGGAATGATATATATAACTTGTTGACAGACATGTAGTTGATGATTTCACCCACAAATTAGTTGATTGTAACTTGTAGAGACCAGTGACCAGTGTGGCAGAGAATTTAGCCCTTATTGCTATAAAGCTGTGCGTTGTATTTCTGGAGATTTTTTACAAGCTCCATAACCATTTTTTCCCCAAGGTTTTTTTTCCCATTGCACCGAAGGAAAAGGGAAAGCCCTAAAGCATGATACGCTTGGTCTGTGTTTCAGTTTTAGTACGCCAAACACCACAGGAGGACTCTGCGCTGGACTTGACCCCCATCGAGGCCGACTTCACTTGGCACAAGAAAAAGATGACCCTGGAGATGGAAATTCAAGAGGCCTTCCTTCGTTTCATGGCCTCCATTCTGAAGGGTTACCGATCCTACCTCAAACCAATCATTGAGGCGCCCTCCGAAAAGGCCACAGCTGCAGACTCCCTCTATGATCTGCAAGGTGAACAAATCACTGAATGTGTTAATGTGTGTTTTCATGACAACCAGTCGTTTGTCTGACGTCGGTCATCATCATTACAATTCATGCTATGCCAAGGACTCGTAAATGACTTCCTGGATTTGGTGCTTATGCATAATTTACTGGAATAATAAGCTGATATTGACTTCTCTAAGGGCCTCTATTTCAAGAGGGATGTCATATGTCTTGATGAATCAATCATCTTTCTCATTTACAATAAGTTTATTAATGCTTGTTGGTGGGAAATTGACTTGCAGTTCCCAAACTAACTTCTTTTTAGCAAGAATCCCAAAAGTCAATCGGTGTGCTGCTTTTTAGAGAGGGGCAGAAACATCCAGACTTGAGAGGTCCATCCTCCATTCTTTCCACCCATTTGAATAATTGACCATCCCTCGGGTGTCAGAAATACACTGAGGAACTAACATGCCTCCTTATCCTCCTTCAGGTTTTCTGAAGAGTAGAGACCGTGCCCATCAGAAGTTCTACTCCCAGCTCACCAAGACTCAGATATTCATCCGCTTTATCGAGGAGTGCACCTTTGTCAGCGACAAGGATACAGGCCTGGCCTTTTTTGATGACTGTATTGAGAAGGTGATTGTCAGCCAGTGTCAGGCTTTCCTCTTTTGTATTTCTCTTCCCCTGGAGGTTTCCTTCCAGGAATAATGGTTGGTTTTATGGTGGTTTATTGGCAAATTAACATCTGTACGCTGGGATGGACTAAGGAAGCCAACATTTCCTTTGATTCATTCTTCTGCCTTTGCTCTCTTTCCTGTTCTTGCAGCTTTTTCCCTCTGATAAAATCACCGACAAAAGTACCAAGGTAATTGTTGACACTGTAATCAATTTTTTGCAGCTTTTTTCTCTCACCTAATTGTAATGCTAAATTTCTCCCTTTTCATAAATGTGATCAGCAAGCAGCATTGACATTTCCCTCCTTTCCTCTCTTTAACTGCTAACCACAATCAAACATGAATGTATTACTGACTTGAAGAGCTTAGCAGATGCCTGTAGATGTTTACATTCTTCCAGACGGGAAATGACTTGTTCATTTAAAAAATTTTTTTTCTTCTATGGTTCACTTCCTTGGCTGTGGATTTGGTTCTTGCTACAGGTTGAAGGAGAGTCATCTGAGGACACTAAATTGCTGGAGCTGGATGAGTCTCAGAAGAGTGAACACACTGTCTTTGTTATGCCTCCTGAACCTCCAGCTGACAGTGGAGCCGAACCCGCTCCTCAGTACACGTAAGCCTTCCTCAGATGTAGTTTATCCAGACTTATTTAATGGAAGAATAATGTTTGCAGTCATTCAATATAATGACAATCTTATTTTTCTCCAGTTATAAAGGTTTCCCCAGACTACAGATGAATCTTTTTGACCGTCCCAAAGAGTTGCGTCCTGCACTTAGCAGCAGAGCTGCAGGGGCCAGTCTGTCCAGCAGCCCAGCCCTGTTGGCTAAAAGAACTAAGCAGGCCAGTATTTTACACATTTTGAAAGAGCAGAAATAGGGATGTTACCATTTAAGTTGTTCTCTTTTTACCATAAAGTCACAGTATAGAACTATATGGTCTTTAAACAAAAAACATTATCTGATTCAACAGGAAATAAAGCTAGCATACAAGCTGGCAAAGCGTTTCTATTCCAATCCTCTGCTGTGGGCCCGCTGTCTGTTCAGTCACTGCTATAGCCTGTGGTTCATCTGCCTGCCTTCAGCGATGCGACTGGCCAAGTCAAAGAGCCGGGCCATGCAGCAGGCATACAATGTCCTATTAAAGATGAGGACCACTGAGGTGGAGGTTCTGGATGAGGTACAGTGGCCACACATGTAAAAGATTCTACAACATTGTTTTTTTTTTCTTTTTTTCACCTTCTTATGCCACTTTATATGTAAATTTAAAGAATCTAAATGATTTCTGTGTTTGTTTATCAGGTGTGTTACAGAGTGGTGATGCAGCTCTGTGGTGTGTGGGGTCTTCCTGTCATGGCTGTGCGTGTCCTGGTTGAGATGAAGAAGGCTGGTGTACATCCTAATGCAATCACATATGGATACTACAACAAGGTTTATAGCGCTTGTATAAAATGATTTCTGTCATGCTGATTTAGGTGCCTTCTTATAGCCAAAAATGAAAAATGTCATCTCTTCTCGACAGGCCGTCTTGGAGAGCCCGTGGCCGAGCCGAAACCGCAGCGGCCTTTTTATGTGGACGAAGTTACGCAACGTGCTTCGTGGAGTGGTCCAGTTCAAACAGACTCAGAGCCACATGTCTTCCAAGAAGGGATCCACGTTAACTTCCACAGGTGTGGAAACAATGAGTCCCTTCAAGTTTGCTATCTCTATGTTTTCTTTATGTTTTTACACACATTCTTCCTCCTCTGGCCTCCGCTAGCTGCATCAGCAGATGGGTCAGCAGTCACCGATGCTGACAGTTTGAGTCACGAAAGTGCTGACAGCTCAAGTGAGGTCAATGGTGAGGAACATAATCTATTCGCTCCAAGCCACAACATGGGGGACACAACAGACAGCCACTGTAGTACAGGTAAGGATTCGCCAAGACTAGGAGAATCAGACTCTAAAACCTGCATTATTTTAGCTAAGTGATTTGTATTTGATAGGGCGGCAGTCGGATCAAGGCTATGGTTCTAAAGATGAGTTACACCAAGAGCTGCCAGAGTCTTCTCATGCATCTGTCTCTTCAAGTATTGCTACAGCACAGCATCCTGGTAAAAACAGTTATTTCTGCTAACTTTCAAATGCTTAAGCATGGCATAAATCCTCCAACTATAATCTCTTTCTGTGACCATTAGGAGAAATTGTTGGCTCAGTTGACAGTGCAGTAGCAGTGGCTGAACCCCCCAGTCCTGTTGATGTCCCGTCCCCTGTCCCCAGCATTGTTAAGCTCTCCACTGGAAGCTTTGATAGTAGTAAGGACAAAGGTGAGAAAGAAATCAAACCTTTGTTTATATTCAGAGTAAAGAGTGAATGACGGTTTCAATTTTTTGTTTGGAAAAAACAATGATTTTTTTAAAACTTTCGTGTACATTCTTTAGGGACAGGGAAGCTGTTCAGGAGACACAGCAAGAATGATAGCGTGTCTCTGTCGGATGAGGATCCCTCGCTGCCTTCTGGGGATGCAGCAAAGCAGCACCAGCAGCAGCGACAGAAGGCCTTCTCTGAACGCAGCTGTAGCTTCAGCGCTGAAAGCCGTGCTGGGATGCTCTTGGAGAAAGGCGTGGACCAAATGGCCAGCCAAATGGGGGCAGATGCTCGTATTCTGGCTGCCGTGCTCACTGGAGCTCAAAGTCCACCCCCTAGCACTGTGTCCAGAGCACTTTTTGAAGACCTGGAGGAGGAGTCTGAGGATGATAAGGGTTTTTCAGTTAAGAAGTTGTCAGAGGAAGAGACCTCAAAAACCCCACACGAAGGTAAAGGAAAAGAGAACGATGTGGCAGAGGCTGAGGTAAAGAAGGAGAAGAGAGAGAGGAAACGCACAGAAACTAATACAGAGGACGAGTCTGGAATACGAGGGGCTGCCTTGGAGAGGGCAGATGTGGAGGTGGGAGCTGACCCACTCTCCCTCCTGGTGTCAGAGAGCAAAGAGTCGGCTTCTGTCACCAGTCAGGAGCCTTTGATCTCTGTGCCTGCTGTGGTGTCCCGTAACCTGGCTGAGGAGATCGAAATGTATATGAGTCTAAGAAGTCCCATGGGTCCAAAATCCTCCAGCATGGAGCTCCAGCAGTCCCAGGGAGACTTAACCGACAGCCCTCAGCCCAAGCAGACCCTGGAACGGCGGTCCAGCCTGCCAGTACCTCCGGCCAAAACTGCCAGTAGCTCACCAGGAGACACACCGAAACCCAGCCCCAGCACCGTCACTAGATCCAAAACTTTCGCAGCAAAGACAAAGACACACGGAGGCTCCACCGCAAGTCCAGGCACAAGATCATCCTCACTGACAGCCTTGGTGAAGTCCTCACAGGGAGGGTCACTGGGCTCTGTTATAAACACAATTTCAGGCATCAAAATGGACACACTGTTATCAGGACCTAAAATCGATGTACTCAAGTCAAGCATGAAGCAGGCAGCAAACGTAGCAAGCAAAATGTGGGGGGCCATGGCATTAGTTTATGCTAATTCTGACGATGAGGTAAGTTTCAGAACACAGTGACGCTGATCAAACCTTCTGTCCATCATCTCTTCATAGCTTCACATGGAGCCCCATCTTTACCTGGATATCATTGTATCTGAACAAAAGTCATTGTATGTAAATTCTAACATTTGTCAACAGGATGAACAACCTCAGAGTGGTGGAGGCTTCCCAGCTAATCTGGATGAGCACATGCTTTCTGCACACGACTTGGATGAGAGTCCGGAGAGGAAGGCCATCCCGGGGTTGCTCGCTAATGGTCTCAATCAGAGCTGCACCAGCCTGGGCAGCAGCAGTGGCAGCAGTGACACCGGCAGAGGGACCCAACACATGCGTATGTACTAGCTTGCCTCATAGAAACATAAGAAGGTCATGAAAATGCAGGGCCTAAAAGAACTACTGCTGAAGTCTGCAGACTGTGATTTCTGTTTTGTCTCGGGCAGCAGATCCAACTCCAGGCCGGGCAGGGAGAGGTCCAGACTCTGAGCAAAGCTCCTCCCATCACGCATCCTCCTCAAGCATCTACCAAAACTGCGCTCTGGAGGTCAGACACACAGAAACATCAAGTTCACAACCGCTGTTTCCTCACTTCCTCCTTTTATACTAGGGGTAATTTCTACCTGGTGGACTGTGTTCCCTCAACAATAGGTGCTGATGTCCAGCTGCTCCCAGTGCCGCTCATGTGAAGCCCTGGTGTACGACGAGGGGATCATGGCAGGCTGGACAGCTGATGACTCCAACCTCAACACCAACTGTCCCTTCTGTCACACAGCCTTCCTTCCATTACTGCACATAGAGTTTCACGATTTGCGTACAATGCCCGGGTAGGAATCCGTTTGAAGAGCAGAAAAAGACAAACAATAAAAGCTACAAACTGATCATATCCTCTAAATGTCCCCTCTCAGGTTTTACATGAATCCTAGTGCTTCAGGAGACAGTATTCACAGCACCAGCACTCAGCCCAAAGCTAGCAGCTCAGCTGACATCAAAACACAAGATCTTATCAGTTTCCCTGAAGAGGAGCCAAGCGATACTCCAGATAATCATTCTGGAGCACAAAGGAGGTAGTGCATCTTTGGATTATCTGAATCATGCAACATGTGCCTCCTCCTGACACCTCTTTGCCTGTTGCATTTCCAGTCTGATTCCAGAGCCAGTGCAGTCAGACCCCCTTGGTCTTCTGGAGCACCAAGCAGCAGGGAAGCAGGAGAGATGCAGCAGTACCTCACTGACACGCAGCAACAGTGTTGGAGGTCCTCTTCAGAGCCTGGATCACACCCAGAGACCCGGACACGGTGTCTCCACCACCAGTTTGCCCTGCAGCTTGCAAGAGGCGTCGGTCAGTTTTTATCACTGTTGTTATAAAGGACATGTCTATTTTTTTACCCTCTTTATTGGAACTTAATGCTGAGTTTCTGTCCTCAAAGGATGGTATTGGAACAAAACGGTCAAATCCCAAGCCTGTATCTGTACCATACCTCAGCCCATTGGTTCTGCGCAAAGAGCTGGAGACCTTGTTGGAGAACGAGGGAGATCAGGTAAACACAGTTTCTCATAGCTGGCTTTACATAGTCTGTTTGTGCCACACACAGGATCTTGAAGGTCGAATGTCTAATCTCTGTGTGCCAAGGTGATCTACACTCACAAGTTCTTAAGCCAGCATCCAATTATTTTCTGGAACCTGGTGTGGTACTTCCGCCGCCTGGACCTGCCCACTCACCTACCTGGTCTCATTCTTACCTCTGAACACTGCAACAATGGAGTGCAGGTTAAACACCGACTCTCTTCATTTCTTCATTGTCTCTGTTTAATTATTACATTCCACCCTCTCTTCAGTATTATTAGACCTATTTAAAATCACACAATTTTTCAAGTAAGTGTCGCTGTCGAATCAAGGGCAGTATCAACCAAAGGGTTTTTCTTTACAGCTGCCTCTGACGTCACTGAGTCAGGACAGCAAGCAGGTGTACATACAGCTCCTTTGGGACAACATCAACCTCCACCAGGATCCTGGAGAACCCCTATACCTGCTCTGGCGTACCTTTTGTGAGTTTCATACAAAGACCCCATTGAAATGAACTCTTTAGTTTCCGTATCACTTGTGGCCAGGAGAGGTCAGACTAGGCTCTACTTTCTAAAAGTCTAAAAGTGACATGCTATCTCATTCTAGTGGAGAAGAAGGGGACTTTGGCTCCCACAGAACACCAGGAGGTCCGTACCCTCCTCAATACCATTGTTCGCAACATCCAGACTAATGACGTCTACGGACCGATCAACCTGCTGATCCGAGAGATTAAACGACGCCCAGGAGGCGTCAAAAGGCACAGGTCTGCTCGTCCTCTTCGCCTGATGTGCCCTTTTACTCTGACGTAGACAGTGATGTGTGTTGGTGGAATGTTTTGCTACTGCACATATAGAATCCCAGTGACAGGATGTTTTTTTTTTAGGAGTATTTACAGAGAAATACTGTTTTTGTCATTGGTGGCCTTGGGACGTGATAATATTGACATAGGTAAGTGAAATTTTCAAAATGAAATTGTTCACTTGTTTTGAGAGATATTTTTAAGGTCAGTTGCAAAACTGGTTTTAGAATATTTCAGTAAATTGGGCAAAAATATGTCCTCTTTTTTTCTTGAACTGCAGAGGCCTTCGACAGGGAGTACCGCCAGGCCTTTGATGAGCTGAGCGCAGAGCAGCTCAAATCTTTGCACCCAATCGATCACCCGCCCAGCCCCAGCATGCAGTGGTGCCTCAAATGTTTTGGAGCCCCCTTAATCTGAGCATGGTTTTCTCCTCCAGTCGAGCAGGAAGAAATTCTCCCTGCAATGTCAGGTGGAAAAAAGGAGTGTACTTTTGAAACACTTCCAGTTGCTAAAAATGGTACTTTTTTTGTCCACCTTTTTGGAGAGTTCCTATGAATATTATGGGACTAGATGAGCTGCTTTTTCCCCTTTGGTTGTTTTTTTTTTTTTACATATGGTGTATAGAATGATTTTCTAACTGAACAGAATATATTGACTTCCCTTTCCGGGTACCCGTGTGTATAATCACAGAATGAGTTCCTGCCTTGTCCCATTTACCTTTAGTCTCTCCTAACTGCTCAGTCAGATTGGCGTGTGTTGGTTGAGAGCACAGACCCAACTGTTCCCGTGTGCACTTTCTAACGTAGAAGAAAAAATAAACATTTAGTGTCTTTTTGTAAATATTTTTCATTCTAATGGGAAATTCTAATGGGAATTTTTTTTTCTCAGGCAGCACATCTCAGTGAATTGACTCTTACGTAATCACAGTCTTAATGAATGCTCAAGTAGTTGCAGTGTAAATATACAGGCTCATGTTGGGGAGGGGGGCTCTGTGTGGCCACGTGCTGGCAGTACATAAGGAGGGCACAGACACCATAGACAATCTCTAATCAATCACTCAAATGGATTCACACATTCCAGATGGCCTGTGATCAAAGCAGGTCTTACATAAGTATTGACTTGTGAAGCAACACTCAACCACATAATAGGCAGAGATTATTAGAGGAAATAAATAAATATATAGGAGTGCCACACTACTGATTTCAACAACTATATAGGAGACAAACAGTAGCAGCACGGTTTAGTTTCATGTTTATAGTCACAAGTCTGACTCGTGCTTTAAGAAACAGCGCTTTACTTTTTAAAAAGCGTAACATGCTGTACTTGTTAAGTTAACATGCCTTATTTAGATACCACAGAACTTACATGTACTTGGGTTTTTCCTTAATATAGCTCAAAATGAACCAGAAAGATGTCTAGAAGTATTAACAAAAAGCATAGAGTGGATGGCCATTTAAGGTTAACCCAGTATATTTAAACTATCGTGTTAGCAGCTACAGCTTCTCCACGGCAAAGAGCCCTATCAGTACTGCTGATACTGTGTGACAAAAGACAGTCTTCAACTTCAACGTGACATTCCACTAAATCCTCCCACAGACAGTACAAAAGGAAAGAGCTGTGATTAACTATTGGGAAATGGGCATAGATTAAACTATCTGTAGATTTGGGAGATTGACTTGTACAGATGAAATAATGTAAAATAGTTCACTTGCACTGTGTCAATATAAACCTGACCTTAATCCAGGGTAAAGAGATGATAAAACCACATCTGAACATTTAACACCTTAAATGTTCCTCCTAAAATCAAAAAGAAATTCTCAATTATTTATTTTTGTACTATTGGGGTAGCAGGTGATGTTAACTTTTATTTTTATGACTAACAACCCCTTCTTCCCTTTTAATCTGTCTGAAGGAATTCCATCTTGTACTGACTTTGTAAATTTGATCTCCTTGGTTGTACAGAAAATACATCATTTTTTTTTAAATAGTAGATGAAATTATCTCTTACCGTCCTGTGGAAAGGAAATGAATGTCTGTACTGAGGTGTGCTGCAATAAATGAGTTTGTGAACTGATTGAAAACAAAATGTGTCAGTTGTTTGTTTTTTGTCAAATATTTTGTGTTTGTGAACGAATACTCTGAATTGATGACTACAGAAGATTACCAAAGAAGTTTCAATCAAAATGTGTAGTTGTCAAAGTTACATTTCAAGTGGAACCCAGCACTTTACCTTAACCAATGTCTAAACCTAGCCTTTACAGATCCTGCTCAAACCCAAATTTGGTCCATATTATTAACTTCTCTGCACCTGGGCCACATCACACCTGTCCGGGGAATAACTGGCACACAGTTGTGAGCAAACCTAAAAAAAACCTAGGTCAAACCTAAAAAAAAAGGAATATAACACCAGCTCAACTTAAAACCTTTAGTTTTCAAAGTTTGATTTATATCGAGATTATTGTAGATATTAATATAATTTAAAATGACAATGATTGAAGATAGGATAGTAAACATTTCGATTATTTTGTCCTAGCAGTATCCTTCCGCCAAACAACATGGCTCTAAATTGACCGCATCACAACCGGATGGCGAAGGGCATGAATCCATTAATTAAGCGAGCTTGAGTGACAGGTGCGCCTTAGAGCTGAGGCCCCTCCATTAGGTCTTCTGTCGACACAAGTTTGACCCCTTCGTTTTGTGCCTCTCAGCCTGGACCTCAAGATGCCGTTGAGGCGGCAGAAGACAGGCGGCAGCATCAACACCAAAGAGCAGTTGAGTCGGGACATGCGACAGAGCAGACTGGCTCTCTTCATTCAGCAGTTTGAGAAAGAAGGTAGCTCTTCGGCGGCGTCGAATCATACAATAACATCACCCACTTTGCCCTTGAACGCCGCAGATATTTGTCTTTAAGCGCAAGAACGTATGAACGAGTTGGAGGCCAAAATGGAGAACCTGTTGGCTACAGTGGACAAAGTCTTTAAAGTGGAGCTGATGAAGATGCCCCCGTCCCTCCAGAACACGCTCATAGGGGATGTAATCAGCGGTGAGGGCCTTTGGCACGCGCGCGCATCGCATGGGCTGCAGATGATGGTCATTCTCACTAACTCGCTGGTGCTGGGCTTTCTTTGTTAGAGGAAGAAATATCTGCCAGTGACGTGTCCATAGCCATGAGGGTGAGTTCATTCGAATATACCGGTACACACTTCATGGTGAAGAGAGGTAATGGTTAACCTTCGCAGAGCGAGTCCCGTGAAATGTCCCAGTCCCTCAGGCGGGCACCCGTTAGAAAAGGTAATGGAATGTTATTGTTTTTTTAAGGTGAAGAGCTGAGCTGAAAATCTGTCAACTCATGTCACTAAAAAAAAATCTGTTCTTTTCAATGTTGAAGTAAAATCAACTAAATCCCCTCCGGTCTCCTCCACTTCAGCCCAGAGGTCCTCCTCCAAAAGCTCAAAGGTAGCTGAAATCTGCACATTTCTCTACCACTGCTTGCTTCTCTCATTCATCACTGCAATCGATGCAACAGAATGATGTCAATATTTTTACTGTCTATTGTTTCTGTATTTTAGGGAGGAAGTGGGACAAAAACGACCAGGTCGTTAGCTGGCAGTAACAGCACTGGAAATCTGACGTAAGATGATACATTTAAGTGGCGCTGAAAGGCCTTGCGTGGGTCCCATTAGGGTTTTGTTTTCAGGGTTTCTTCCGTGGCAATCAAAAGGACTCGAAGTCGTCTGACAAGTCGCAACACCTCCATCCAAGCCACGCCAAACCAGAAGGCTCCTAAATTCAGGTGTGCCGCTAACGGTGGAGCAAACTGGACTGCATCTGATTCAGAGATGTGGACGTCAGAGTGCTGATGCTCGGATGTGAACTTTTGCCCTGTCCCAGGTCGGTCCTGTCTGTGGGTGACCTGCACTGTTCAGTTGCTGGGTCTGCTGCACACATCACGGTGACCACGGCACAGGGACAGGTACCAGTAGTTCCAAAATAAGTCGTTTTGTTTTTTAGAAATGGTATCAAACCAAAAACAAATTAAATGTACCTTGCAATAATAGCTGTCATCATACATTAGACATAATGGCACGAGATAAGGACATTTGTGTGGGATTTTAAAACTATATACTAGTATTTCATTCAATGAAATGGCTAATTTCCATTTCCCTATTTCGATTTCAGATCATATTTTCATGGCAACAGCACCTAGATGTAATTTGAAAGTTAACTGTTTATTCTATGCAGATGGTGAGTTTCTCTGAGGAAACCAAGGACGAAATAAATTGGGAGTTGCTTGATGATGTTGCATGGTGCCAAATTCAGAAGCTGACGGTAAAGGAAAACTTCCATTTTGCTACAATACCAGAAATGATGGCTTGCAAATGGCTGTAAGATATACTTCTTCTGAACTGAACTTTCAGACTCTGATGGATTATCTTTCACGGCGAAGCCGCTGTCAGCGATGAGTTAAACCCTCCACTGTGACTTCATCTTCTTTTTATAAACATAAAAATGAATTAACTTTAACTTAACTATTGTAAATGCAGTGCTGTCTTTTTTTGTCTTTTTTAAAACCATAATAAAGCATACTGCTAATACACTAGTGTCAGGTCTATATTGTGTAGAGTTTAGTGTGTTTGGTCTGTAGCATGAGTGTAGTCTGTGTGCTTTTAACACATTTTTATTTGATTTAACTTTTGAGTCTATGTTAAAACAGTGTCACCAAAACTTTAGTCTTAGTCAGTGTAGTTTCAGGTTTTTTTCAGAATGTTTTACGTTAATATTTTTTCAAATACTTTCTGCCAGGCTGGATGGAGGAGTCATTAATCACATAGTTTAGAGAGCCAGTAAAGTTTATGTAGAAGTAAACACAGATTTAAGTTTTGTCACATGAGCTGCTTTCTGTATTACCAAAACAATGAGCTAAAAAGTCACATATTTAGCTTACATAAAAACACCAAGAATTCTAGTCATGATTACTTTGCCACACTACAAAGGTTTACAGCATATGAAGCATTCGCTGCTTCGGCTCACAAAGCAGATTAGTGAGACTCGTAATGCAAAGTTAGAGTGGATTGCTGCTGGCATTGAAGAGACACCATCTCCACTTCCATGATCTCGGCTTGTGGCTGGATGACAGGAGGGCTTGGCGGTGCTGGGTGTGGGCTGGCCGTGGGTGATCTGTGACTCCTCTCGGGACCCATCCGGGGGTAGAAGGGCCCCACCAGCCAGTTGAGTGGCGTGTTGTTGACCAGGTAATCCATGACGTTGTCCAGGGACTCTCTCATTTTGCCCAGCTGCATTTTGCTGGTGACCAACGCATGGTCGGGCAGGTCTCCCAGGACCCTGGCTTTGCTGAAGCTGGTGTAGACCTGTGCGGCCGAGTGGCTGAGGGAGAGCGCCTCCTGCTGGATGTTGTTGGGCAGCCCCTGCAGGCTGGACACCAGGACCAGGCAGGTAGTCTGGAGCTGCTGTGTGAGGGAACGCGCGAGGTTCAAAGTGCGAGACTCTATCTCCTGAAGGAGGGGATCGACACATAAACATACGGTCAACAAATAGATGGAAACATGGATGTGCGTCCTCATTGCACGTTTGTGATGGTCACCTCAGCCTGGTGTCCATTCTCCTGTGTAGGGCCACTGGACCCCCATGACACCAAGGACTGTAACTTGTGGTTCACAATCTGGTTAGCCCCATCTAAGTTTTTCCTGCCATATTCAATCTGGAAAACAAACATTCAAATATATTTTATTTTGTATTTAGAGGCAGATTTAAAATATTCCCTTTTGTAATGTGAAAGGCTTTCAAGTGTCTACTGATTTTTAAAAACATATTTATTTTCTGACTGTACAGTGCTGCTGACAGAAGACGTACCAGATCAACAGCAGAGTTGAGTTCAGTAATGCGCTGCTTGCCATCTCGTATTCTGGCCACGGCTCTGATGTAAGCTCTCTTTCTGAGCTTTGTAGAAAGGCAACCCAGGCGGACATAATAGCTGGGCTCTTTATTGTCGAAGCCTTTCACAGCTTTAGCCTCCAGCTCTGTCACAAGGGAGAGCAAAAAAAAGTCCAATAAAAAATTAGGCCAAACCACATTGCAACAACTCCAGTTAGGGACTTTGAAATTGATGGTTTTGGCCATGAAAATCAACATGTTTTTGATTTCTGGAAAAGTATGATGTTTTGCATAAAAGACATTTACTCGTCCCCACATAAACAGTTTAATTTACAATGATATAGAATAGGACACTGTTTTAGTGTGAGATTTAGCTCTCGGGTTCAATTTAACAGTTACTAATTTAACTGAGGGGGAAATTGTCTTTTTATTTAAGTTCATTTTCAAGAAAGTCCCTAATCTGAAAAATCCTGCTTTACAGAAGCTGGAACAATCCCAGTACTTAAGACCTGACCCCGGGCCACACAGCTTGTTACAAGCAAGCTTAAGGTCAGTAGCTCTTTTTTTCCAAATGAAAAAGTAAAAGAGGATAAAAGATTTCAACATCATTTTGGCATTCATACTTTTTAAGTAATAGTGATGCTTCATTTCTACAAAACCCTGACATTGCAGCAGGCCTAATGTCTATTTCCATATCATGGAATTGCTTTCTCTGCCTGCTCACCCAGCTCATCCTGTGACAGGGGAAGGTACTGCTCCACAAGGCTCTCAGAAGTGCTGAGGGCTGTGTCCACCCCAGTGCTGACCAGTTGCACAACTCTGCTTTCCAGCACTGTGCTCACGCTCCCACTGACGACAGCTTTGGTCTTCTCCATCCCGTCCTGCACCGCGCCTCGGGTTTTCTCCACAACGCTGCTCAGAGTGCCGGAGACCGTGTCTTTGGCACCAGACACCGTGCCTGTCACCGCGTCTTTGGCGTTGGTCACAACATCTTTGGCACTGGAAACAATCTGGCCAGAGAAAAAAACACTTTTAGACAATTACAGCACGTCTAAATGTGAAGTCTGGGTGAAATCAGTAGTTGTGAAAGACAGGACATGGGTCATTTGTCCATAGAAGAATTGTGCAATTTGGCTTAATTCCATACCTGCTGCGAAGGCTGATGGAGAATTGGCAAAGTTTTCTCAATCCTGTCCAAACCTTTACAGACCAGGTCATTGGCAATGGCAACTGCAGGGTAAAAGAACAAAAAAAAATTAAGATTATTGTGTAAGAGTACCGGTACTGAAAAACAACTTGAAAGGTGAATGCCAATTCATACGCAATCTCTGGAGGATGGAAGAGTTTGATCAAATAAATATTAATCTGAGCAGAACAACGCCCCCGTTTTTCTCAATCTATTTCATAACTGGGACAAAGATCAAGATGAGTCAGAGGTTTAGGTTGCCTGACCTTCCAGTTTAGAGCTCTGCCTGGCTGTGTGACTCAGTCTGCCTGCTCCCATTTATTCTCACTCTTTAAGTGCTGCTGGATTCTTTTTCCTCCCTTAATCCTCAGCAAAATGTTGACTTAGGCTTTTTAAAAAGTCATCTGACCAAGTCAGTCTCTTACTCTGTGGTTCCAGCTTGCCGATGATGGGTGAAGCAGTGGTGAGGGCCACAGAGGTGATGGTGCGAACGCCCTGCTCCGCCACCTCACACACCGTCCTGATGTAGGGATGGTTGTCTTTGGTGTTGGAATACACGTTGAACACCAAACTGTAGGTGGAGCTCACCAGAGGTAGGCTGGTCACCCTCTCCACCACATTCTGTAAGTAAATACAAAGATCAGGGCACTGTGAAAAACATAGCATCTCAAAAGTTGATGTCTTATGAAGGAGATCCCTTAGATGTGACAAGGTTTAACTAAGACCCCACCCCACCCCCCGGCTGCCAAAAGACTAATAAAGTAACCCTGAAGTCTGAACTTAACTCACCTGATTTGCGATAACTTCAGCTGCTGCCATTTCAGATGACAAAACCCTAAAAAAGGAAGATAAAACTAATCTTTTAAACACTAATTTGACTTTTCCTGAAGTACACAAAAACAGCTGATAAAGAGACTGCTACTTCCGTAATACCGCAGCTCCTCGTTATAAACGCGTTATAAAAGCAAGAACGTACGTCTGATTAAAAATCTTAGAGATGATAGCAAAGACTACCTCTTTCTTTAAAGGAAAAATGTTACTCACCAAGTGATATGAAGCAACGACCAAACTGTCAACTGTGAACTGATGGTTCGAGGGAACGCCGGCTGTTGCATATATACCTTGAATTATCGCGAGATGTAACGTAGTGTTATGACGTTATTGACACTCCTGTCTCATCTAGGGCAAAGGTAAAAAAGCGGTGAGTGTCGACGGGGATTTCTTCTGAAATAAGCCGTCACGCGGACGAATACATTACAGTACACTGATTTCATGCCGTTTCCTTTTATCCGAGTCAAAATAGCAATATTTTGCCCTCAAACTTGAAAGTGACGGTGTTAGTAGCGATAATCTACCCAACACCGTTGCCCTCTTGTCTAACTTTGGTGTGCCTGTCGATAACTTTTTTCAGGGAGTATTTGCATGTTAGTTTTTTTTTTTTGCCTTTCCTTGTTGGGGAAGTGTAACAGTTCGACCCAAATAGTTTGTTAATTAGGGAGATAAAAATTAAGTCATAAATCCAGTTAAAATATAATATTAAACGTATTGTCTCAGAATCAGTTACATGTTTCTTTTTATGTTTAATAGATGGAGAATAGATTGAAAGGCTTCCAGTATTATAGTTTTAAAAAACTTGCTTATTATAGTTTTTAAAAAAAGTTTATAGTGATTTGGATAACCTTAAAGCTAAGTACTTTTAAAAGTAAAAGGCAATAAGATGATTATTTCAGTCTGAAACATGCACACGCAGGGCTTAATGTTCGATGACAGAAGGTTCCAGAGTCCACAGGCACCAACTGAAAAGGCTTTGTCACATTTGGCTTTAAGCACTGAATGGCTGAGTTATTACTGAAAGTAATAAGTGAGAGAATTATGTAAAATATCTGGTAGTGGCATCCTTGCAATTTACTGTATAGTTAAACCTTGACTCACTATGAACACACAGTGAGTTCATACTGGTAACAAGTGCAACTATAAACAGGTATATCTAATATATGAATCCATTTGTAGTTTGTAATATCTAATAATAAGCTTTGAAAATGGTGGAGATGAGCAGATTAAGATCTATGCAGAATTTAATGAGTTATCTCTAACTGAACCACTAAGAAAATTACATCCATAACAGACAGAGTAGACTTCAAATGTTCCTAAAAGTGTCCATTTTTATAACCTATATTTGAAAAATTTCTATGATATTTCTATGTAACCAGGACCTTTCTGTTTGGAGTTTGCATGTTCCCCCTGTATCTGCGTGGGTTCTCTCCGGGCCGGGTTCTCCGGCTTCCTCAAACCGTCCAAAAACCTGCATGTTAGGTTGATTGGACATTCCAAATGATCCCTTATTGTGTGTCTCTGTGTGGCCCTGCGATGGACTGGCTGACCGTCCAGGGTGTACCCTGCCTCTCGTCCATTGACTACTAGGTTAGGCTCCAGTTCCCCCCGCGACCCCATCAGGGAATAAGCGGTATTGATAATGGATGGTTGGATGGACTGATGGATATTTTATATGTTAATAAACTGTCTTTTAGTTATAACATTGTTATTTGAGTTTGCAGTATTGGTGCTATTACATAAGTAAAGCATTTAGATTTCTTCCATCTCTTGTTAATGAGAGATTTTGAGTTATTAGCATAAGCTGTTCTAAACTACTGGGAGGCTCTAGGAGAAAAACAGCACAAGCCTCTTGACATCTTAAATTCCCAGCAGTATGCTAGCCCACATTACTAAAAAGAACCAGTGTCTTCTGAATGCTTTGCAACACAACAAAAAAAGTGACCAGTTGTCCACAGGCACAGCTGAATAGTTGTGCCAGTGCTTTAATATGAGAGATTTTCACAATTTTTCCCTCTGTGTCAACGATTTTTTTTTTCACACTTTTTGCATGTGTTGTCAGTACAGCCTGTTTGACACACATTATGACTAGATGAGCAAGATCGCTTAGATTTTCCTTTTGGCTCAGATGCCATGGTCCTGGATCCTCTTATGAGAATGTTGGCTGCAGTAAACCACAGCTGCTCAGACTACGTGTAAATAAGATCCAGGATAAATGTTTTAAATTGGGTCTGATTAACTGAAAAAGTTTCTAATCTGAAAATATTGTATAAATGATTAACATTTAATCCAGAGCATACTGCATTTAAGGCCCATTCTCTCACACGCACACAGACTCCACGTTGTGCTGGACATTGATCAGATCATGTTTTATTGGACACGTATTCTGCTCATTGCGGTGATCAGGCTTTATGTGAATCAAAGAGCAACCACATGATTCATCAGGCTGGCGGGATGAAGTCTAGAGTACTTGTTTTCAGTGGTCATAGGTCTAATGTTTAATTAGTTAACTACATATCAAAGTGACGCAAAACTCACATCGAGCTTAAGAGAAAATAGAACATTTTGTGGATTAAAGTTCAGATGGATGCTCATTAGCTTGACTTGTACTACCTCTGTCATAATGTTAATGTCATCAAAACACTGTTTTGGATCGTTAAAGGATTGTTCTGTCAGAGGGATAAAGCTTCCCAACACTTGTTTAACACTAAAAGGTGAGATTCAAACATGAAAACATGATTCTGTAAATCATGTTTATTTACAGAATCATGTTAAATTAGTAGAGGTCCAAGACACAGAAGAATGCAAAGTCTTTGTTAACATTTGGGAATATTTCAGACCTTCTTTGTCCCCTATGCTCAGTACAGCCAGAACAATTCTATTCAGGTTGATCACTAGATGTGCTCCAGTTCACCCTCTGTTTGATTTGGGCATACACATACAGCTCTGGGTGCTGCTGTGACTTTTCCAGCCCCCTGCTTGCACCATTCTCTCTTAGAAAATGTTTTTTAAGAACTTGTTCTAACTACTGTTAGAACTATACTTATAATTTTGCAAGGAACTTTTATTCTTTTCCTCTTCTTTAAACTTAATGAAAGACTTTTAAAAAAGCATGCTTATGTTAAATGCTTCATAAATTCATGGGATTTGAAAATGGACAATTACCATTTACATAAAATGAAAGCAGGGGACCAAACTTCTTCGTAGTACTGTGGTTTACAAGTAGTCATAGTAGATAGTTAGATTTCCTTATCACTTTGATGAAGCAACCAGCAGTTCCATATTTACTGAGTTTATGAGGTATGAGGCTGTAAAATCCAGCTCCACACAAAAATTTGTTCCAGTCACAGTGTATTTAAGCTGAATGGACAGGCTGCAGGTGCTGTTCTCTGACTTTCCACCTTGGGTAAACATGATCGAAAATGCCTTATTTCGGTAACTGTGGTTCAATGTCCTCACCTGACCTCCAAATCAGCAGGCAGCGTCGCTGTGCAGCAGATGAAGGGAGAAGGGGCAGTCATGTTTGCCTTCTCAGGAAAGATTATGACAATATGGAAATAATAAAAGAGTTGAAAAATCTTTATTTATCCCCCAAGTGAGGGATTTTAAAAAGAAAATATTATGTCCAATAAAATACAAAGAGATTATGAAAAAAACAAGAGTGTCCTCTCCCTACGAAAAATGCAAGATTGAGAATTCTTAAAGTGGATCTGCAAAATGGCTGGAACACAACAGTTTTGATGGTTCATGTTGCAGTCTCTGCATGTTCTGTGGACCAAATTTCTCTTAAGTTTACGTGTTCATCTTCATTGTATTTACAGATCAAATCCACTTGATGGCGCCAGTGTGAACAAAGTTTGTACCAAATCTAAAAGGCTTTTGATGGACACATATCACTAAAGGCAGTCTTACATCAGAGGGTCTAGGTGGAAAGGATTTCTTCATAGATTGTATATATATTTTAAAAATTGGGCAGCGCATGCTAATAGTAAAAAATGATACAGCCAGTCTGCCCTCTCTCCTTGAACAGACTGCTGACAGGAAAAGCAAGACCAGTGGTGGAAGCTCACCTATTCTTGCGTGGGCCTGCTGTCGTGGAGCTGGCATTGAGGGTACAAAGTCTGTCAGTAGGGGATTGGAGATGTCTCATTCTATTGTGCCCTCTGCGACAGGCAGGCCCGTGGGCAGAGGGCCAAGGCTCCTAGCTTGGTAACGGATACCTGTGGGCTACTGGGAAAGTGTCACACCTCAGGATCACACACCGGCAGAGATGCTGCCCGAGGAAAGAGTGCAGACAGGATTAGATAGAGAGCAGCACAGTGGCTGTCCTTTCAAGCTCTTAAGACCAGAAGGGAAGAGAGTAGAAAGTGACATGTCTGTGGTATGCATCAGTGAACTTTATACTCTAAAGTTACGGCTTGTTACACGGCTCCTCGCACGGTGCTGTGGTTACCCGCTATCCTGATGGTTGTCACACTCAGAACGTGAATTCACAGCATGTGGATCTGGTGGTCCCATTATGCTCCGAGGAGTGTTTTGCTGGCATGGTATCCATCCAGTTGTATCCTTTAAGAGAGGAGTGGGTTCAGTTTCCCTGAGTGTTGACCATGCCTCAGCTGTTAATGTGGTTGGCCTCCAGCAGGAGGGCTGGCAGGTCGGTCCCTTGTGGACCCAAGTGTTGAGGTGTCATTGGGCCACACTGAGCTCCATATTGGCCCTGATATGCTCATCTGCATGTGATCGCAGCGAAAACATTCTCCTCTGCATTTGGAGTCAAATACACAACAAGAAGTGCTGGCGTGGTGTCTCTGTGAATGAGAAACATGGTGCTTTTAAAAACTTACTCCCGCACTATTTATACTGTGATAGAACATCATATTTAAACGATCCTACTCTTCCAGGCCGACAATTCCCCCAGTTCAGTGAATGTCAGAACGAAACTAATATGAATCATATGTTTTGGCATTTGCAGTCAGCAGATGTCATCCCAATAGGCTTTTTCAGAACAACTATTTTGGCATGAAATGGATGGTAAACAGTTTTTTTAATGGTTAAAACACAGAGATGTTCACTACAGTTCTAATCCCTCACCAACTGTAAGATGTTAAGATATTTTTCTCTTTAATCTAAACTATTTACTGCAAAACCGTTTTTTTACATTAGTCTAATTTAATTCACACTATCCTTTGTCATCATTTCATTAGTTTTCTTGAACTTACCATGTTACAGTTAGCAGCCCTATAATCCACCACAGTTGATACTGAATAGCAGTCTTTTACCAAACACAGGGAAAATACAGTCTCTTTCTATTTTTATCTGCCTGTGCTGAGTCGTGTTGAAAATAACATGTTTTGCATAAATCAAGATTGGAGTATGGGAGCATAATGTGGCCAAATCGAAGATAAAACTGGAACAACAAAAGGAAACACACATAAAGATCTGCTGTTATCAACTGTCTGACTGTTATCTGCACTAAGAGCTGGTTTTGGTCCTACTGTTAAATGGGATTTCCACCACAATTTCAACGCCTTTGACTAAAATAGCAACACAAACTTTTGTGAGTCTGCGGCTTTATTATTCTTCTCCACTCAAAGCTTTGGGCTATGAATGTTGTGCATGCAGAAACAAATGACTTCTTAACAAGATGATGCCTGCCCTCTTGAAATATCCATTACTTCAGCCTTTGATAAACAATGGTACAGTGGAGACGGCGTGGGTTGAGTAGGGCAGCGTTGCAGATTTACAAAAACAATCTAGACTTTAGACAAGAGTAATATTAGGCTGGGTTCTGTGCACCTGTCAGAAGTAATCCTCAACTAATGAGTCCTGCTCATTAGCTGAGACAATCCTCTACATTTCCCTCTGTTGGGATCTGGGTAAGAATAAGTCTATGACTGTACAAGGTTAAAAGTGTGCGAACGGGTCAGTGTACTGACCGTCCGGACTCCTGTGAGGCCACACCCTGACCCCGCTCCCCCCATAATGATGATTCTCAATCATCATTTTCTCAGAGAGGAACAAAGATGTCTTTTTAGGACAGAACTGGAAGCGCATCACACCCGTTGCTGACCTGTGAGGCCCAGATACGATTGCTGAGCCTGTCACAGAGCACATACTTTGACTGGGTCATATTGCAGGTCAGACAATGACTACAGAAAGCTCACCCTTGTGTTGCTCTAACACCGTCCCACATGACCCTGCGATGTTTCAACAACATCCCATCACACAGCATTTTCACAGAGCCGTGCTGGGATTAGCAGGTCGGCTGTTTGTGCTGGCATAGGTGCTGCCATTCGCAGCTTTACTTTCTGGACAACTGCTGCCGGCCGCACTAATTCTAACACAACTGAGAATGATCTCAATCCAAACGTCCAAGCTGCACTGCCTGAACCAGTGTTTACAGAAAACAACTGCTTTAAAAGCCACTTTGAGGAGTTTTAAGCAACTTTTTTTTTTGTCCCAGTGTGAGTGTGTCTCTGTCTTTGTGCAAGTGTGCGTACATGCGTGGGTTGGCTATTTGGGCACCTACACAGACAATCTCTTTGTTTTGGAAGTGTTCGCTTAAGTCTTCAGGGGCGGAAAGGAGCCAAGAACAACGTGGGAAAAAGGCCCTTACTTCATTGCTGCTTTCTCTCCAGGATTTTCCTCTGCAGTTCCTCTGTCAGCTGGCCTCCAAAACAGTACCTGGGGCATGTAGGAGTTTAAAGAAACCAAAGAAACAAGTCTGACATAAGAGAAGTGGTAATGGGAACGGAGTGACAGCTGACAGACAGGCCAAACTGTCGGTCATTTGCCCATCTCTTTGTCCATCTTTTAGATGCTTACTGTGTGTTGTCAATTTTAAACATGCACTCAGACAGATCTCTGTTCAGGTGGTCTGCATGGACAGCCAGGACTCTCGACACAGCGACCACACTGGCAGGAGCAGCATTCACTGTGAGGTCGGTTTGCAACATTGAACTGTTGCCTGACCCTCTGTGTGTACCACATCCATGAACCCCTTTTCTCTCCCTTATATTCCAGGAAATAAAAGAAATGCGTCATTGTGGACTGTGATCTACTAACACAATAACTGCATGATAGCTAGACGAAAAGCCCATCGGAGCACCTGCCTAACTGCTCTGTAAGTATAGTCTAACTAATGTGATTGGATTAAACAAAAGAAAATGTTGTCATCAATCTGTGATCTGTAATTGAGAACTCTTTGTTTGACCAAAAGACAAGAGAAAATTAGTTAAATCCAGGTTTAGTAGAAAGTTTAAAAAAAAGATTCCATAAAAATTATTTCTAATCTGCATTTACTAACCTTTTTCCTAAAAATAAAAATTGAAATGCTGTACAGAATGTAGATTCAAAATAGAACTAATAAATCCGATCCACATGCCAAAAACCATCATGCATTAGATTTACTGAAACACACTAGTGTTATTTTCTGATGCTTTGTCTGTACTTTTCTACCTGTGTGATTTTCTTCATGTGAAACCTGACAGGCAGATTCTTTATCTGGGTTTATGGTGTCAGGTCCCAGGATATTCTGGATTTGTTTAGTATGAACCTTACTGAAGTTGATCCAAACTTATTCATCTCTATTATAGCAAAAAAAAAAAAAAGAATGTTCGTTCGACAGCATATTGGCTTTGGTTGTAAGCTGGGCTTTGTCTGTAATTTCATACTTTTTTAGAATAAAAAAATACTCCCGGGCCCTCAGACAAGCTGACTGATCATTGGCAACAGTGTGAAAGAGTGTCTTGCTGTCTACATTTGACAGTTTGTGAACAGTCGATGTGACATACCCGAAAGAAAGCGATGCCTGCAGCTGAAACGGATCTGCGCTGATAGACAGACAAGTCACTGTACCCTTAGCGAGCCTGGCATCCCGAGACATGAAGGCCCCGCAATGGCAGGAGCTTGCCTTTCCCTCGGAGTCTCAAGCATGAGCAACCACACGTACAAACACACACATATAGACGGCGTGCCAAATTCCACAGAGCCGTAAAGGCAATCAGGATAGATGAGAAAGGCAAGCAAGTGGCACTGAGCTGCAAGCAGGGAGGGATTTGAAACTGTAATAAGCTGCCACAACAACAGTTGGAGGAGTTTATGTCGCAAGAGCTGTTCAGAATTTGAAAAAAATATTCCAACTCAAGTTTTTCCAAAGTCAGCTGATAAGACTCAGACCACCCTCCTTCATTCATGATTTCTGTTTGCACAACTTTGGTAAATTTTTTAAAAGTTTAGGAGCCTGGAAAAACTGTTAATTTTAGAATCTGAAATGAACGAGACGAAGAATTTCTTTAATTTTTTTTGGCCCATGTAATAAAATGAATTTGAATTTGAACACATTCAGCTCTGTACTCAATTATACAGTCCCAGTCATTTGATGTGCCATAGCTATTAAAAATCAGCTACAGTTTTGAGCTTTGTTAAAATAAATGCCAGTGGACAGATGTCTTTCACATTTAGTTATGTGGACTGAAACCTGATTTTAGAGGTCAGTCTTACAGCATTGCAGGGCATTGGTGGGATCAGAGTTTGAAACAACTTCCATGTGGTTGAAATCTGCAAAATGTTCTTGGAGGTTTTAGAGCATTTAAAACCTGACTAAAGCACAGATATTTAATTGGTGTTTTTGTGTGTATATGAAATCGGGTCAGGTAAAACGTGAAAGAAAGCAATGTGGGGTTTTTAATCCCCACTAAACACATTTGTACTTGTGATAACATAGGTAGTTTAACACAGATTGAACATGTATAAAAGTTGTGAAGTTCTTCCAAAAAGGTTTCCTAAATGTGCTCTTAGGAGAGAAAAACTCACAGAACAAAGCTGTGCTCCATCAGTCAGTTTGTGGCTCTTTTTTCAGTGATCTGGGATTCTGAGCTGTTTTGAACTGTAAAAACGTAAAGAAGGGTTACTCGTGTTGTATTTTGTTGCTCTGAGTCGCAAAAAAAACCTATGGTCAGTTTAATGCGAAACGCTCTTTAGATACTGTTAGACGTGAAAGCATTACAGTGAAGGAGAAAACCTGAGACTTCAAATGACAGCGCAGGGGACAGGGGGGAAGAGGAATTTAGATTAAAACTTCTGAAATACAAACATTTGCTCCTTACTTTGTTTACTTTTTCAGAACCCATTAGCTGCCTCTTTGGTGCAAAAACAAGCTGTGTCGTGTCCCATGAAGGACAGTTCTTTACATGGTATCTGGCAAATTCCTGCCCCCTCTTTGAACACATATGACAAGCAGCTCTTTGAGTCTGAGGCCCAATATCACCCATCAAACAGCCATGTTTGTTGTCAGTTTAAGCGAGACAACTAGGTTACTCATACAGGGAGTGCTGACCTGCGCTGAGCATGTTTAGCTTAGAGACCAACACATGTACTGTACATAACATGGGCCCGTTTTGAGCATGTAAAGCCATACTTGTATCTTTGCTATTCATGCATACAAACTGCACAGGAAGAACATATAGAAAAAGTTTTGGCCACTTTCTGTTACTTTGAGTTGCTATATGTGCAACAGCTCACATAAAGGTGAAAATTACAGAGGTTCTTTTCATAATTCTGACCGAGAGTAGTATTTCATTTTATTTTTGGTGCGGTTCTGGTAAGTCCATTGTCCGGCAGAATTTTCTCCAGTAAAGATCAGGTGATGCATTTTTAAAGCTTTATAAATGCTCAAACATTTTTCCTTTGGACTCTTCTCAGAAGATGTCTTGACCTCTGAATAATGAAGAACTGCTTCCTGCAAATAGGGAGAAGGCCCTGTGAAGATAGGATTTTTCAGTTAGCTGTTTCCAGAGGAAGTTATGTAACTCAGAAATGAACAGTGGTTGTCAGCATCAATAAAAACTGAACCAGTAAGTGACCAAATCTCTCACTGAGCTTTCAGCCCTTCACTCCATGTAAACAAGTTCCCTTTAAAGACTGCAATTAGCTGATGCTTTGACCTCTTATTTGTCTTCTTTGGTGCAAAAATCCAATCAGATCTGTTGAGTAAAGACATGACACATGCTATTTAAGCTAGTTGAGTCCCTATAAATACATTTTAGAGCCTAGGGCAGTTATTTTGTAACTGCTGCTTGGAGCTTTGAGCAAGTGATCCCACAGAGCTTGTCCATCAATAAGAATAACGTTTGTAACATGAGGACGGAGCTTAGCTATGCACTGCCAGTCATAGTGAATGCAAACTATTCATGTCTCGAAGCATAACCTACAGCTTGCTCTGACTTAGTGGGGTGTCTGTGCTGCTCTCAGGGTGCCGGGGCTGGTCAAAGTTCAACAAGAGACTTCCGGAGTCGCTCGTCTTTAAAAGACACTGGACTGCTCAGGGCAACTGTCACAAGCAGGTAGGCCACCGAGGATGATCATTTTTACCCGGGGACGAGACGTATAGGAAACAATTTCAACCCCTTCTACTTCAGGTGAAGCTTTCTCCTTTTCCTGAGGAGGCAAACGTTTACATTCTTGCGTTTGGTGTGTTAACAGAGATGGAGCTGAAATCAAGCTTCCGTGACAGGCAGCAATTCAGGTAGTTCATGCCACACATACCTGAGCAATATTTTTTTGGCCCTCGATGGGCATCTCCCCCTGCCCTGAGCTCAGCGGTGGACAGATGACATTTTGTGGAAACACTGTCATTCCAATGACCTGGACAGTTTCAACACAGACAAGGAAGTCCTAACGCACTGCCTCTGTGGGTGAAGCTTCAAATAATGTAATGTCTGTCAGTTCAGTGAAGTTACGGGATCAAACTGGAGCTGCTGAAAAATAAACCGCTAAGGTGAACTGTCCTGTAGCCTTTTTCTTTAATCAATAAAAGCTGTTAAGTTACCTAGCGCTGGTTCATCTGCTATATTCAGATCTGTTAAGGCTAATATTATTTGACTCTAATCTGAACCTAAAATTAGGAGTAGTGGCATCCAAGTCCAAGGACACATTACACTGTTGTTGACTTACACAAAAAAAGATTTACATGATAACAAAAGGGATGTTTTTCTTATTTTTAAGAAAAAAGAATGACATGGACCTCATCAAAGAAAATCAGAAACAAATTTGGTTTTCAATCACGTGCCAGTAAAGGCCAAGGGTATGAATGTTCCATTCCATTCAGTTGATCTCAGTTCACAAGCAGTCAGAGTCTGATTCAGATAATACTCCTCTTGACCTTAAATGGCTCATGGTTGGCAGCCATGGATGCCTAACTTGAAAGACTAATGCATTTCATACTTGTGACTAAATCTTAAATCTGTGAAAAGTAGGCACAGTCCTCAGCTGGTTCTGAGTTGACAACACATGGTCCAAGTTTCTGCTGAACCTTTTGAAAGTCTCTGTCTTTTTGTTGTAATATTAAAAGCAGGACATTTAGCTCACCTATATTGTTTTACCATCAAGACTCCAATGATGAAAAAACTATTCTAACCATGTGAGCTGTTGGTTTTTATTATAATGCACTAATCACAACTCTTTATGGGTGCAGGAGTGGATCAGAGTTCAGACCAACCTTTCCAGACTTTAATCTCGGGTATCCAAATGAGCCCTAACTGGCCCCTAAATCCGAGAATTTCTGTCTTTTGTGGACAGTTTAATCATTAGTGACCAGTCAGGAGAGTTTTTCTTTCTGTATGTAATTTTAAGCCCTGGCAGAAAGCTTTTGTCTCAGTCTTAGTGTATTCAAAAGCCACCCTATGAGCTTTGTGTCTGTGTGTCCTGTCCTAACTGGTCCAGGCTTTCTCTGCTCCAGTAGAAACATGCACTCATGGGCACAGACAAGTGCTTCAGGTTGGAAAAAACAGCTCTTTGTGCCAATGCTTATATCAGTCAGTGGATCCATCCATTAAGATGAGAGTGAACCATAACGCATTTGTGACTAAACAAAGCAGCATCCCTGTGACTTTGGCGTGCCTGTTCCCCGCTGCGCGCAGCGGGCCGGGAGTGTGTTTCTTTAAGAATGTAAGGTGGGTGAGCCCCTCTTCCTGACGCACGTCTGGTATGCAAACATAAATTTAGCAGCAACGTGTGTGCAGGGGGGAACAAAATATCTGGAAGCGACCGAGAAGTGTCATGTCTTGTCCGTCCTCTCTTGGCTGACTTTTACCTTTTTTCCTCTCAGTGGAAACGGAACCCGGCGCGGCGCGGCGCGGCGCGGAGAGGGGAGCGGAGCGGAGCTCTGTCTGCCTGGGAGCGGACGCACCGGGACAGAGAGCGGCCAGTCAACAGGCGTCTGTCAGCGCGTTGAAATTAAATAGACTTTGTTTGCGTCCGAGATGACTGGGAGCTGTTTGTGGACGACCGGGCTGCTTCTGCTCGCTGCGTGTGTGGAGGTAAGCGGTGAGGGTTGTTACGTGGAACGCAGCGTTTGTGCTGCTCATTCAGCAGCAGGGGAAGGACGGACCTCACTGCACTTTCTGAAGGTTTGATTAATTCATTTAGAAAGAAACGAGCCACCTGTTGCTTTCAGTTTGGCCTCCCCTCTGCTTTTTGAGGGGTAAATCAACCTACTGCCAATTACCTTTATAGAGGGGGACAAATTGATAAAGATCTGTCAGAGAGCCCGTACTTTGTCTGACTAGAAATCCCACTATAGTAAACGTTTTGTTCGAGATGAGCTCAAAGATCTTCATCCTCTGGTGATGCTGAAGCTCCCTGGCTGCTTCTGTGAACGACATTGGAAGAGATAATTTCTAATAAGAGAATTGATGAAAGAACAGACGCTGTGGGTTAAATAAGAAAATACTTAGACCATACGCATTGAAATTTTCATTTAGGTTAGATTTTAAAAAAGCCCATGTTGCAAGTATTTTTGTGATTATTTGTTCAGTCCCATACAGTGTTGTTTCAAATATCTCCTCAATAGACCACACTAAATACATAAATGGACCATCCTAAGGTATGTACATGTCTTTGAAACTGAAAAACAGTCAATTTTCCCCAGAACTAACGTGCATGAGCTCTTTATCCACATCAAAAACATTCACGTTATTCTTTTGACAATAAGTAATGTAATATTTCCTCACCTCGATTCACCAAGACTCCCTTGAAGCTGTGTGGAATCTCCCCGGGGAGGCCTGCCTTACATTTAGAAAACCTCTGGTCTAAAACAAACTCATAAATCAGTGGACTCAGCTAACACTAACTATCAACACTGAAGTACTTGCTCAAATGATCTCCCAAAGCCCTCTGATGTGCATGCATCCGTCTTTTCAGCCAGATTCTGTTAAAGCCTGCTGAGCAAAGGCGCGAGGAGAGCTGAGCGGGAGGATGAAGAAGAACACAAAGCAGTTGTTTGGTGTGTCGGCATGTGTAAATGACCATGACAGGTGCTATTAGTACTTCAAGATGCATTGGGCTTAGAATGCGCTGGCTACTACAAAGTCAAGTTCCCACAGTGTAAAGAGAAGGCAACACAAAGCTACTCAAGGTTCTGCCTTTTCCTGGCCCCTGTCCAGTATCCGCTGTCCATACAATAGTTTAAACTTGGAGAATAATTTTGAAATTTGCACATTTAAGTGCTATTTTTCTGAGATCTGTCCTTACCTTTGATATGAATAAGTTAATACATTTGAGCGCCTCTGACCCTAAATTAGTCACACGTCTATTTTAGCTGGTGGCAAACACACTGCGCTGATGCTCCCCACACCCTGACAATCACACCACTAGTTATCTTTAATATCATTTTGTATCTCAAAGACTAAAAAAAGATGAAAGTTTTTATTTTTTATTTTCTCGCACACCAACAACAATTCCTCCCGTCCCATGCGTGTGAGTGTGAGGCATGAGTCAGCACTGGAGACGTATCTGTTCACACACATCACAATGTGTCCCGTCTGAGCGGGGGTGGGCTGGGTGACAGGGATCAACAAGTGCTGTCTTTGAAGGTCTCAGCTTTGCAGTGGCCTTTTCTTTTCATCGCTTCTCTTGGGTCAAAGTCTCTGCATTACCACTTGGCAAAGGAATGAGACTATATTTGAGTATGGCTCCTTCAAGTTGTGCCGGTGTGATGCGTTTGTGTGGGGGCCAAATGGCCTGTGGCTCCATCCCTAAATGGAATAGACCTTCCTTTGTGGGTGACATAATGACATACCTCGAGCAATTCTTGGAGGGTCTTGTTGCTCACACTTCATTTCCCTGATTTGTGTTGTTAGAAACTCCCAGGCCCAGTTTTTTTCTCTTTTGCTGGATGGAGATTTGAAGTGTGCTGTGCGTGTGGGAGGCTGTGCCCTCAAAGTACTCCCCCGGGGTCTTTATGAGAAACAAAGTTTGTGTCTTGATCCAGTCATTAGGCACCTGCCAGAGGTAGGGAGCAAAGCAAATCTGTCTTGTGTTTCTTTTTATTTTGGCCCCTGTCTTTTTTTGTGTCTGAGGAATTTTTCTTTTATTTAGTGTTTTCTTGTTCAACAAAATTAGTCTGAAGGGTTATTCCTGATATATCTCTTACCCTCATGCCGGGATCTGCGCCCATTCTGTAGATTGTTTATATTAGTACCTTTTTGTTTTTGTCAGACATGTAATATATTTTACTACTTTAGAGAGAAGCTGCTGAATTTAATAGTATGTAGCTCTCCACATGTGATGGATATAAATCAGACCTGATCACAGTGTAGGGCTGCCTCATTCACTTCACCACATGCCTTTTCTCTAATAACTCAGCTGGAATTCTGAAGGAAATTAGCCACAAAAGCAACAGATTTTGATGTTTATTCAAGGAAATGATCCCTCTCAGGGTCTTAATGCAGTGAGCAGAGTGTATTGAAGTCTGCAGGATTGGGAGGCTTTGGGGTCTAATGGCAGGATTAAGTGGGGTCACAGCGGGCAAACGGTCCCAAGTGAGCGTCCGTAAACAACAACATCTCTTGTTCTCTGAAATGTGCACCTCGGCTTGATCGCTTGATCATAAAGACCACAAACTATCCAATTAGTTTTCACGAGTGCCTTTGTTGTGGACGCAAGTGAAATGGGAAGTGAATTAATTTTGAGGGGGACTGGTCCCTCTTGAGGAGTAAAAAAAAGGCCTTCACAGAACATCTGGCGAGTGATGGATGGAGCAACTCTTTGGAGTGTGTTAACAAGGCTGAGTGTTTTCAGTTACACTGCAAAAGCCTTCATACTCATCTCATTGTTCCCATCTGGGCTTAATCTGTGGAGTGAGAGTGAGGGATTGTTGAGTGTGGAAGTGCATGCTTGTGTGTTGAGTTTGCACTTCTTACCTGTGGAGCCGGGCGAAAACGCTCTGGCTCCTGAAGCGCTAAGGTAACGTTCAATATTTGGTCATTGGGAGGGTGGCAGTGCTTCCTCTGCTGAAGGTGTGCCAACATTATGCTTTTCCACCCCCAAATTCACATTGCAGCCGTGCAATTCTGTAAAGCAAAGCCAAAAGGAAGTAGCTTCACAGTGTTCTCAGCGGGCCAATGAAAGAAATGTCCTGCAGAACAGAGCAAGAAATGGCAGCGTGCTTTGGATGTTGAATCCCAGTGAAGGTTCTGTTTCAGCTGTGTATGCAAAAGAATATTGGCTCATCTCTGCTGAAGCATTTTTAATTTTTTTTTTTTTTCTTTAATCTTATTGAAAATATTGATATTGTATGTTTCATTTTGTTCCACGAACCCACTGGATATTAAAAAGATATTTTAGAGATTTGGCCAACAGAGGAGCAAATAGTCAGACCCAAAAGTCCTAATATCCTCTGCGGACCAGTGGAACAAGAATGAAGTGATATTTGGATAATTCACCCTAGTATTATATTCAGTAGAAAAGGCTCTTAATACCTTGACTTCTAAAGAAAAATTGAGATGCAGTTTTTCTCTTCTCACACCAGAAACTTTCTTTTTTAATTTAGATGAATAGCTTTGGAGACGTTTGTAATTCGGTTTCTCACAGAGATCATAATAATCAGGTCCTTGTAATTTTTTATACTGGCAGTGATGTTAGTTCCACTCGGGGTTATTTAATCAGACAGGAGATAATATTGGATAAAACCTGTAAATCTGCTCCATCGTCGGGTTTCATCTGATGTATTTACACTGGCTTGAAAACAATGAGTTCTAACTAAAGGACACTGTGTGCTCCATGAAGACCAATAGGGGGATTTGCAGCCCTAAATAACTAAATACATTGACTGAATCGCATTTCAATAAATTAACCTCTGTTTTTTTGGGGTTATTTATTAGAATCATCTAATTAGGTGGCTCATTGGTGTCTGGTAAATGTACTATTACATCAACAGTGTGTAATCACTTTGGGAGGAGGAGCCAGTAGAGTAGAACTCTTTGGACATTTTTGCACACAAACAGTACTGATCATAGTAGAATATGAGAACAGCATTAATCTTGTTGTCTCATTTGTGTAGGAAGACAGAAGAAACATAATTCCAAAAATGTTGCTTTGACATCAAGAGCTGATGAATAAAGCGTGCTTTGTGAAAATTTCAAAGATGTGGAAAGCAGAATCGGGCCTTTGCTGTCTCCCATCCAAAATCCTGCAGAACTTGAGATTGTTGTTTACCTTTCCATCACTTGATGTTGAGCTTTAATAACTCGCGGTGACTGAGTGCCCAGCGTGGCCTGTGCCAGTAAATGGCATAACTCCCAGGAATCATGTTGCAATTTTCTGCCAGTAAGTAAACAAGAAGACATGTTGTCCAGACCTCAGAATCAGAAAGCGTCACGAGTTTTTGTGGTTTTGTGTGTTTCTAAACAAATCTGTCCTCTTGTGTCACACAGAAACTCTTTCAAATCGCAACGTTGTAAGGCATTAAAAAAGAGCTGCCAGCAGATGGCATCATTACGGCAAAGGCCCTTTTTGTGTCCACCTCTGTGGCGATGGCATCTGCAGCTCCCACGCCCAAACAGTCGGCTCTGCTGGGATTTTGCAGGTGGCTGCCCTCTGTCCTCGCTCCGCTTCCTCTGGAGCCTGTTGCGAAAGTATTTGTTCCTTCGTGATGAGGTTTATTTGTTATTGCCAAGTGTGAAAACTAAGTCTCTGGCACTCTGTTCCTCAGATGAAACATCTCATGCTCCATCTGCAGCAAGCCCACGTCCGCTCCATCAGTGTGATTGAGCATTGTTGTTTTATCCCGTTGTGTGTTCCTGGACACCAGCTTAAGCCTCATGTGCAGGAGCCAGGGCCCTCTGCGCATCATCTGGCCGGCACATTTTTTTACGCACAGCTAATCTTAAAAGCTGCAGAACATTGAAGCTGAGCAGCTCTGCCTTGCCTTAAGCACACGCATCTGTCTGCTCCGCTCTGCCCCGGCTCTGACCTCAGACCTGTCCTGGGGTGGGATTGCAGAGGGAGTGCTGGGGAGTGGTGCTAACGAGAGGGGAGAAGCAGCAATCTGGCTTCTTTCATGACAACTAATTAGAGAGGATGTGCAGGTAGGAGGTTTTGAGATTGAGTATGTCGAAACGGCACTGGTGAGGACATTTGGGGGGAGAAGTGGAGGTCAGACTGACACTGCAAAGGAAATGAGAGAAGAGACAAACAAGGTAGTGGAGAGGATGATGGGAGCAAAAATGTCAAGTGGAGTGGAGAGGAGAGAGGCTTCTAATGAGTAATGAGCTGGAAACAAAGTGACATTTGGATGGGCCTTCAAGGTCAAAGAACAAACCTTGAATAGATATTAAAAGAGCAAGAATACAGTTGCATAACATATTTGTTAATAAGATGGGTGAAATAGAATTGAAGAAATGAAGGTTTCAACTGGAGAAAATGCCAGATGCACAGCAGCACGGAATTAATGGAGTGATAATAATGTGGATTTAGATTATACAAATCCCCCTGCCCCCCAAAAAATACGCAAGATATACAGATGTCTCAACAAATGGAAAAAATCGCTAAACTAATGGAGTGAGAGGGGAAGAATTGCATGAAGAAAACTCAGAGTGCACATGCCAAGCAGGACTATCAACATAAATATTCAAGTAAATCTTCTTGGATCAAATGGAGATGCAGTAATTCCAGATTCACTCACTGGTTGACAGGCATGACAAACAAATAAGAAGCCAGTTATCTCACTAGCTGACCTTACTCCTCTGGGAAGAATAGGTTCCTTATGAGTGTGAGAACTATTTGGGGTGAGAGTAACAGAACGGATGGGCCGGAAGTCCAGTGGAAAAATCACTGACCAAGGGCCTGCAGTTCTGCTTGTTGATTGGGTCTTTGGGGCCGACTGTGACGACTGTTTGCAAAGCTAATGATGCTTTGTAAGATTCTCACATCTGTTTCCCCCCATGGCCACATGTGCTTTGAGTAAACGCTGGGCGTTCACAACCAAACAGCACAGAGCGCATTACAAATGAGGTGCTATTAGGATTACTGTGCATATGCCCACAGAGGCAGACTGATGAGCGTGCAATCATACAAAATAAGCATGTGGGTCTTTGTGGGAAAATGCGCGTGTTTCTGTGCTCCATCTATATCTTTTCCATGCCCAGAAATGTGATTAAAAACGTGTGGTGGAAATCATCATGACAGGTTTGGTAGCAGCAGTTTGTTTTATTTCTTGCTGTCAGTGTTCCAGCAGTAGTCACTGCATTCTGTGTCAAATCAACTACTTTTTACATATTGGATAATTACACACAAGGAATTTGCAAGACCCAATGAAAGAGAGACACATGGGAGTCAAAAACTAGGCTAATCACAAGTTCCTTGAATTTTTGGATGACACTGATGCCGAGGAGTGCCAGATGTCACTGAAAAGTAAAAGTTTTTAGCAAATATTGAGATGTTTTTGGAAATGCACACATTTGTGCCAAAAGTAAGACAAGAAAATTAATAACTGTCTCATCTTAAGTACGAATCAGTCAGTGATTAGCGTATCTCTCAATTTAACAGTGTTTCTGTTATTCTTGGATGAATTGAACAAATATATTTGAATTTGTGAGTTTTTGATTCATTCACTTATTTTTTTGACAGTTTTCCTTTTCTCTTTCTTTCTGGACATAGCAACCAGATATGGGGGTTATATTAATTCACTGACCGAACTCTTCCTCTAAGTGCCAGAGCGGTAACGATTGACTGTATTGTTTATGTATTCACCTGTTAGCAGGAGCTTGATTGTGTATGTTAGTGTGCATCATAGTAAGAAATATTTGATGTCAAAATGGATCTTATGATGGAGGGGCAACTGTTTATCATAAACTTTAGTATTTTACTTGAAATGTGGGTAGGAGTACCCTTTGCTCGACAGAGTATACAGTCTCTACATAATGCTACTTTTCACCAAAGGTGTGTGTGAGCATGTGTCTGTAGTCTTGTGACTTCTCGTTGCATGTGGGTGTGATCACAGGAGCCAAAGGTCCATTTTAGTTCCTCATTCCCAGGCTGCTAGAAGGATTACCAAGGCTATGGTGCTCTCTATGTAATGTACTAAGTCCCGCACACACACACAGTGGTGGGAAGCAACGCAGCGCAGATGTGGCCGCCAGAGCGCAGATTTTGTGGCCCCAACACTGAGGTCCTGATCTCCCCTTTGAGGAAAGCCTTGCCTGGGAACTATGTGTGGTCCATCAGCATGCATGTAGCTCAAGTGGTTCTACTATACTTGGAGATTAAGGCTAAGCAATCGGCTCTCAACATGATATAGCATGTTGCTGCCTCTTGGGGGCAGCCTTAAAAATGTGTGGAACAGTCATTGGTGTGAGATCATCATGGCTTTTGTTGGTCTTTGTGACAAAGACTAAAGTAAAAGAGGTGCTTTGTGGTGCAGTAATTGTGAGTGAATGTCCACCACTTGCTGTTTTTGTGTTAGTTTTAAGAGTGCCAATGGGTATCCCCCGCCCAGACCCTTTCAAGATACAGGAGCTGGTAAAAACACAAAAGTCCATGCCTTGAATGCAAACTTTCTGGGGAAGAAACTGATGGATGGAAAAGTGTCACTGTATGCCAGCTGGTCCCCCTAACTCTAAGACACAGGGGTGTTCCGGCATGAGTGCCCTCAAAAGTAGGTCTGAACTTAGAGCGAACTTGACTGCAAACTCTGAATGATCATCTTTAAGATCTCGATGTCTTCAGAGAGCCTGTACAGTCTTGCTTTCAGTATGTTTTGGTGTGATTGATGTTTGACCCCTAAAAGCAATGTCTGCTATGACAAAAATGCGCCCCGTTGTTTTCAGTCATCAGCTTGCCTTGGTGTTACATTTGAAGTGTCACTGGGGAATTCCATCCCGGCATACCTCTGCGCAGTGACATCACCCGCAACAGGGGGCTTGTACCACTTGCAAAAACATAGTCCCACATGTGGAAGTCTTCTTTTAAACTTGTCGCTGTCTCAGTGGGCTCCATGTTCTCCACTCCTTCAACTCCCTGATGACAGCAAGGAAGCTTTAAAAGCATTTGGCCAATGTGACTTGGACAAAAACCAATTTGACATTGACCGTGCCACTCACCCATGATTTTCCCACCCCTCCCTCACTTCGGAGGGGCGTATCGGCCTTGAAAATGAATTATTTTGTGCTATCCGTAGTTATTCTGCTGTCATCTCAATATGAGTGGCATCCTAACTGAAATAGTTGGGATTGTGGTAACCAGGTGGCCTGTGAAGCCACGTCAATGTTTTGAAAGATAAAGGAGGCAGCTCACTATGAAAGAAACTCACTGTAAAGTCTGATTATTTAAGCTAAAAGCTGAGACAAGACATACTGACTGACAGACAAAAAAGAGAGGGAGGTAGTAAAGTAGCTGAGAATAAGATTTTAATGTTGGAAGTCACTCACATGTCTCTCATGCAGTAAATCACCCTTCTGATTATTTTTTTTGTTGTTAGATTTTACATGTTTAATGTATGTTTAAATATTCCTTTGTGCTATGTGCCCAAAATACACCTAAATGTCCAATCCACATAGGTCAATCTAGATGTTTAGAGGGTGTAAATGATATGATAAAAAAATTAAAAGTCCCTGTAGAAAATTAAGAACCAAGTAAAGCAAAAAAGTTGTCAGAAAAAGATACTCAAGTTAACACAAGTACCAAAGTATTTGGACTTCTGAGCTTCTTAGGTCTGGGTTAATATAGAAAAAGGTTCAGAATAAGGCTTAGTAGTGAAAGACGTAATCCACCACTATATTGTGCTAAGAGGGTAATGAACTTGGTATTTACCAAACGGAGACATCTTTCTGTGGATGTTCGTGCTATTTGCTCTCATATTCTTGTTTGGAGTTGGGTCAAAACATGTGCAGACAAGGACGTTGGCATGCCCGTCTGTGGAGAAGTTATGTGACTGACTGGGTGTATCTGAGACTTCCACGCTTGCAGAATGATTTAATTGTTCACAAGTGGAAGGTGGAATCTTTAGGGATTATGTTCTGTCAGACACAGGAGCTAAAATGCCTCATTTCAGACAGTGAATAAACCGTTCAAAACGCCAGTACTGAAGATGCACTTCAGTACTGGACATGCACATTTCTGGTCCTCCTGCAAAGCTATCCTCCATTTGGAACCACTCTGCAATCACACCTTCGCAAAGTAATTTCCTTCTTCATGTTTGGAGTTCCATTCGATACTTCATACATCAACTCTGTTTCCTTTCTATATCCTAGATTGACTACAGGGTAAATTATCTGCTATGACCCTTGCAGGACATTTGGGCTGACGATTAATCTTGAGAGGAAGATTAGAGAAATAAGGAATTCCTACCACAAAGCCCAAACTTCTGGAAATAATGTCATTAAGAGACAGAAGACGTCAAGGAATAAGGAATGTTGGAGAGGGCTGCTTAATGTTGAATGACAACCGGCAACAGGGATGTTGTCACTTACTGAATATGTCAGGCTTTGTGTGCTTGTCTTAAACTGCCAGCTGCAGATTAAACTGATGAAAGGTGTGTGTCAGTTGCAGATAAGTGCGTTAGGGGAGGTTGATTGGCAGGAGGGCGCAGCAGGAATGTGGCTGGTGGCTGATCTCCGCTGTACAGGTACAAACTTCTCAATCAGCACAAGAGAAAGAAGTCATTATGGGCAAATCATTACACAATCACAGGCAACCAGACCTGCGCCAAATATTCAAAGCCCTGAAGAATTGTGTTGAATGAGTTGGGAGTCATTTAAACAGGATGATGGAGAAGATGACAGATCATAAACATTGGGAATGGCTGTTTTTTTTTCAAACCTGGTTGATTTTCAGATAAGTTTGGCAGGCACCCTCAAACAGCCTAACTTTATTTCACTTCATGTTACATGAGGCAAAATCATTTTAAGTAAGTGTACAGACAATTTATTTCCTTTCAGTGTTTATTGTGAGCACAGATAAGATTTTTCATCTAGCAATGTGTTGGCTCCGTGGCAAACTCTAACAGTATGGTGTTCACTTTTATAACTGTTTTGAGGAGAGGAAAATATTAATTTCTTTCTCTACTGATGGGTGAAAATTTTCTTATAACATGCACTGTGACCTATTCTGTGCTCTCCACAGTTTCTCACAAAATGCAAACATCAGAGCACAAATGTATGTGGTAGGTCCATTAATCATCATTATTGTTCCCCTGCAGCCACCCACAAATCAAGTATCAAGATCAGTAAATGGAAAAAGAAAAAAAGTGAACTCAGAGTTTATACAATTATATGCTGTAGTTGTGAATAACAGGAATCAGAAATATGGTAACAATGTACATCAACTGAAAAAAGAGCATCAGTAGTCTCAACAATGAAACACTTTGCACTAGCAGTCTGTACAGTAAGAACATCATTTTTAGTGTCTGTTTTCTAACCCATTTTGTAACATGTTCTGTAACACCTGAGAGTGATGTATTTGGAAATGCAGCTGAAGCCGCCCTTTGGATTTGGTTGTTGTGATGTGTAATGCAGATGTGAATACACATGACTACAACAGCTGCAGTGTAAAGAGAAAGGCTAAAATGTTAAATGCTCTCTACTTTATTATTTTCAATTAGAAACAAAAAGTAAGTTTATGGTTTTCATATGCTGGCAACGCTGCTTTTTGGTTACAGGTGACCGGTAAAAACAGGCGTTAGGGAGGCTGCCAAAAGCCCAGATTGTTCTGACTGGTCGACTCCAATGACACTGACGACCATTATGCATCAGCTCTGCAAGACAGAAAAAAATTTAATTAGATGTAAAAAAGTAAGTATATTTAAATAGTTTTCCAGGAAACAAGTGACCCCAAAATGCCATTAAGAATACCAGTCACCACCCAGCGTGAGTCATACATGGACCATAACTGAATAACCCTCCCACTGGGTCCCACTTACCCTGCACTTAGAACCCTGAATGCCTTTTTGTCTTTTTGGCTGCCAGGTGTGTGCATCTGCAACTGTAATTTACTCAGCTCTTATCCAATGTTCATGAACTTTTTGTTAGTGACATGAGACACTGAATCGGGCTGCCAACGACTTGAAATTAAAATTCAGTTACTGTGGAGAGATGTAACTTACTTGCAAAACAGCACAGTGGTGTGTGGACTCAGATCTGCTTTTTTATACTATTTAACCATCATGAGTCCTTCTAGGTTTGTGGAATAACGTTGCACCTAGTTATAATTGATTTATCAGACTTTTTCCTTCTGCATGAGTAATGCGCTTGTCATTTGTAGTTTTGATGCAAACTTTAATAAGTTACCAAAGATAAATAAGCATTTTCTGAGTTCTGGAGATTTGTTTCAGTGTGTCCCCCAAACCAACATTTCTGGTATATCTATTAACATTGATGGCAGGACATGAACTGCTAAGACACAAGACACAAATCTGAAATTTGACGGTGCAAAACTAATTTCTGTTTGCAGTTCACAAGTTTACCAAGTATTCTATAACTTCAAAATAGTTGAATGCTTTCCTACATTTTGATTATCCAACTGTGACAGAGTTGCACTTAAGATGCCACAAAGGTTCATTACTTTGACGACAAAAGGGCCTGGTCTAAAAACGTTCAAAGTGTCAAAACTGGATAACGTAACTGGAAGAAATCTGACCAAGTTATTCTCCCATAGCACACGTAATGTTCAAAAGAGGCCAACTGCACAACGGTTGGATGGTCAGTCAGCTCCATAACTTGTCTGAGCACATTATAGAAACTCCTAAATGCAACTGGCCACGAGCCTTATGCTTAACAAGATTGGAATTTACTGCATTTGCCCACAGCTAACAAAAATGCCACTCTCTCCCCTCACATTCAATGCTGCTTGCTTACTTTTAATGCTAATATTACAGTATGTGGTTATTAATCTATGCTGACAACAAATATTTTTGCAGGGATATATTTTCCTTCAAACCAGACGAAGTTTGCCGACCACTAATTTGTACAACAGATGTTGAATTGGGCAATACTAACAAAACATTTAGGTTTACAGGCCGCTGAAATAACTAAACTGCAATATACTGCCGCAAATCTACGGCACTCTGGGTCTTTGTGAAAGCGTTGATGAATCAAAGCACGAATGGCATTGGGCTGAGGTACCTGTTGGCCTGCAGCACCCGTGTCGAAGCGTCTGGAACTGCTGATGCGTGCAGGTGTGTGAGACAGAAACGCTGCCTTGAGCTGCTGCGGAGGATGTAGGTTCATGTTTAATAATGTGTGCCAAAACTGTCTCGCTTGCCGCTTTCAACTTTTTATCTGTGCAACCATGTGTGTCTGTAATGCAACCTGAGGTGATTCTTGCTCCAACATGCTGCTTTTGGGTTGCTCTGAATCCAGTGTCAGTTTAGGTGTCTTTCTTTGTTATCTTTATGCCTTTTTTTGGTATAATCAATGTGAATTATCAGATTGATGTCTCTCTTTATTTGCTTGTCATTTGAAGACAGAAAAAAACAAAAAACAGTATCATGATATACAGACACCATAACACCCTTGGTTTCTTTCCCTTTTGTTAAACTTGTTATTGGGCTTTCTTACACAGGGCTTGTCATCTCTGTTTAGCCTTTGCTTCTGTGGAGCCCTGCCCCTGGCTCTGAGAGGTTCATCCTCAGCCTCTCCCTTTTCCTGACTCTAACCTACTTCAACTCTAGGCTTCCTGTTCCTCACAGTGTGTTAGAGGGGAAAGATGGACGCAGATGACCAGTTCAAGCACAAGTACTATTGTGGTGTGGGTGTGGATGGATGCCCTGGGGCAGCCTCGCCCTATTCCTCTACAGTGTTGTGCACGGTGAAAGTGTGGATGCAGGATCGTTACCCACTTTATGCAAACTAAAAGGCAGAAAACTGAAATATAGTAACTTTTTTTTTTTTTATTAGAGATAGTTGCATTGACACTTTTACTTGACCTTCATTTGACTTCAGCAAAGTTTACAGCCTACTTTTCTTAAAGTGTCAGATTAAAGCTGCATGTCCTACTTGCACTGAGACAGCTGCTGACATTTCCAACCACAGAGATAACTTGTGAAGGACATTTCCCTGCTTTTAAGTGGTGACAGAAAACATAGGATGGATTGTTTTTCTTTCCATTGGACTAATCCATTTTGACGCAGAGGCTTATTCAGTTACTTCCCAGATTTAACAGAACAAATAAATCCACTTAACACATACAATCATGCGCAGGATAGCAAAAACTCCCCTGTAGGTAGAACCCACGAGGGTCTGAACTGCATCGGTCAGAGAGTGGGATCCAGCTGTGTGTTGAGAGCTTTCACAGTACAACAGCAGCCAGCTTGGCTCATGGACCCTCTGTGAACTTGAATGTCCCAGTTATCAGGATGACGCAAGTGAACCAGGGCAGATCCACCACTTGTGTCTCATTAGTATCAGGAACACCCAGCTGTTGTCATAATGCTGCTGTGTACTCGGGGCTTTATGCTTCCATCTTCTACTTCTTCAGTCACTCTGAGCTAATTGCTCAGAGGTAGCTGCAAATTTTCCCCTAACTTGTTGTCTGATCTGAACTTCTTTGTAGTTGTAAGTTAAATAATACCGTGTAATTAATCCCAGGAATATCTAAAGTTCTTCTTGTTTGAATATGAAGCAGCCAGAACCAGGAAATATCACAATTTGTGATGCCAAACTCACTCCCCTGTTTATTATTTTTTCCTCACTGGAATGAAAACATTACATGTAACTACTGGATTCAGTGAGCTCCTGAAACAACATGGTGTGACCACTTAATATTAGCTTGAAAGTTAGTTTTCTCACCATCAGTGGTTCACAAACATTTCTGGTGTTGATTGAAATGGATGAAAGTGTGTAAAACTACAAAAACTAACAAAAAAACATGTAAAAGTCAATTTCCTGGAAAATATTTTCATAAAATCTTCACCATGTTTCTTTTCACACATAATTGAAGAAAGCCATGGTTGTTTTTCAAAGGCAAAAATGAGTTCTGGTTTGAGACCAACATTTAAATTCAAGTTTATTTCTACATTAAGATTTATGAGAAAAAAGTGGAGTTAGACAAGGCTATAGCATTGTGTTAGAGTATCCATCATGATTCAGCTATGGGGGAGGGATTATCCTGTATATAGGTATACAAACAGATATATGTTTGCCACATAGGAAAAGTGCATGTGTTGAATTTTTTTAGCACAAAATGTTGAAAAGGCCCCCACAGCATAGTAGACCCAGTTCTCTGCATTTTTTGGTAACATTTAGCTTAACATGTGTCATATTAGGATGTTTTTGTGCAAATCTTGGAATTTGTTTTACATTACACACTGTTTGTTTGGTTACCATAACAGTTTCCCGGCTTTTTAATAGCTGATAATAATTGCAAATCAGTTTGCATTGTATTTCACATTAGTGTATAGCCACTACATATTTTAAAGTAAAGCACAAAAACTAATCAGTTTAGAGACACCTTTCCTGGTGTGCCTTCACTCACCAGAACAGCACACGTCTTCATGTCTCTGTCCTCTCTGTGACCCATAATTCCCTTCTTCCTGCCCACCTAACTCTTAAAGATTAACAGAGTGCTCACTACCTGTCCACCTGCTACAGGCATCACATTTACGGGCACTAGAGTAATCTCAGGGGTCCAGTTGGTTTTCTAATCCTTGGAAACAGAAACAGACAGCCAGGCCAAGGTCAGGCTGTTCAATTTCCAGGGGGATCTGTTATTGGAACATCCATTGTTCGGGCTGGGAGGCCACCTGTATCAATATCCGAATTTATTGAGCCAAAAGCGACTTATTCGGATATCATGTTCCCTTGGCTACTAAGATGAAACATTGTTTTACCTTGATTACGACTTCACCTTTTTTCCATGTTAAGACACAAATAAAGAAGCCAAAACCTGCTGGCTTGTGCAGTGATTTGTGGCTGTGTAGGTTTTTGTAGGGATCATTCTTGTGTTCCAAAGCACCCAGGTTTGTTATGTTCAAGATTATCATAAAACTGCCTCGAGCTTTCATTGGTTTTGCAACTTCAGATAAAGCCTCAGGATCTGTCTGTGTCACTGGGATATCTGGAGACAAACGTGAGACCGGCGGAATCTGAGGCCATCTCTGTTACACAGCAGCAACAATGGAAGGGCTGCTTAGAGCACATATTGAAGGTTTTGGTTGCAGAGACAATTTTGAAGCTATCAGATTGAAACTCAAGATGCCAGTGAGCCAATTCTGTCAGGAATTTCTAACAAGGTCGTGCATCTTTTAAAAGCCACTCTTAAAATTTAAGAAAAAAGATACCTTTCATGGCCACGATGAGATTGTAGAGTCTCAGATGTCTTCAGTGTTTGAAGGACTATGTCTTTAAATTTGAGGTTGTTTATAACAAAACCAGTCAGGTATTTACATAGCCCATCTTTGATAATGAATTTGGGATTGTATTTCCATATGAGTTGCTGTAATACTATTCCCCTTCATTTATCTGTCCTATCACTTCATGCGCAGTCCAAATGTCAATGAACTCGCTGATTTAAAAAAAAAACCTTTCACATGTACATTCATACTGTACTTTGACAGTTTGGGACTTCTGACTGTATTGGTAAAGTAGGGTAAACTAAACAATTAATGTGATATCCTCCCATGTGTTTGCATTTTAAGACAACTGTGAAATGTCTATATGAAACTTCTGTAGAAACATTCCACAAACCTTTGGTCCTGACAGCAGAGCTTGATTCCCTTTCACTGTAAGTTTCAGCGCTTCCTTCCAGCCAAGTCCTTCTGCCCCAGAGTTGCAATAGGAAAAGATAAAAATGTCATCCATATCTGAAATGCTGCTTTGTCAGTAGACTTGGATCAGTTGTTGAAAAAGGGGAAGGACAGGCCGGAAGGAGCAGTACTGTTTAGCGGGCTTCTGCTGAACATGTGCCCGGCAATGCCAAACCCCGCTCCCCGCTGAGATGACCCTGGGCACACTCTCCAGCTGTGCAAACACAGCCACATTGCTGAACGCACACTCATATTTAGCCACAGCCAAATGCAATTATTTTCCTTGCCTTAAACAACTTTCTTGTTTCATTACAGTGGCATGATATCCAGCTACCTTTTGCATCAAACAAGAGTCCCACAGCCAGGCTAAATAAGACGAACAAATGTGGTACTGTGGATGCTTTTTGGGAACCTTTTTTATCCACGCCGACTAAAGTCAAGTACAGTGACTGCTGCAGTCTTCAAAAGGCTCTTCTGTCTCAGAGAACAAAATCAACACACAGAGTGTGAACTCTCAACCAGCCATCGCCTTCATGAGAAAAGTTTATGCCACAGACGTGAGCTAACATTTTTTCTTTGTCTGCAACCTTGAGTGCCAGCCAAACTCATTTCTAAATGTCAGGGAACAGTAACACAAGTATGTTATTCCAGCTATAGAAATGAATAAAAGCCCACATACTTTGTCAAACATTCAGCCACCTGTGGGTGAAACTTGTTTTGCATGTCATAATTATCTTTGCATGCGAGAAAATCCCACTGCGGTAATTCTGCGTTCAGTGCCTGATATTGTATACAGAAAAATAGCACATCGGTCAAGTTAACTGAGTAATTCTCTCCACGCATGTGGCCTGTTCCTCTGACTGCACGTTGTAGGAACAAGTGAAATGTTTTCTTAAATGACAAAAGTTTGTTTGGAGCAGAGTTTCCTCAATAGTTCAGGGTGAGATCAGGCACGAACACCCCGCTGACTGAATCGTTCCATTTTCAATGAACCAACGTGACCTTACCATTTATAGGAACTGACCACGGCAGACCGCTGAGGCTGAAGTGCATTCTTTTGTCTCTGCTGTTGCTTTAGAGAAAAAAGATTTTCCTGAGATGAGAAAGTGCTCATCAGAAGGCCCCACATAGAGCGCATAATGTGGGAGTGGCCTGTAGTGCTTCAGTTACAAAGGCTAAACTTGTTGTATGCACACATGTATGCAGAAAACAGAGTAGAAATCTACACAAGAATCACACCAGAACTTGACCTCTCTGTAGGATATCACCATAAATGGAGGCGGTAGTTGCATAAGTTACACGAAAGTCTCCCATAAGAGCGAGCAGAAAAAACACAGGCTTCTTTTGTAAACTCGTATGATGTACGATATTTCTCCAATGGTGTGTTTAAGAGTTCATATGGCACTTCAGATCTGTCTCTAACACAAAGGGAGTGTTCGAGGCAAAATGTACCTATTCCCATATCCAACCCATACTCCCCCTTGCTTCAAAACACCGCTTTGGCTGCGTCCCAGATGTCAGGGGTATCAGTCATCAAACCACTCCCTTTTGTCGGCAATTACACAAGTATGACAGGGATGTTTGAACAATTTTTCTTGGCTAGCTGTCATTGTCACAATTCTCTACAATTATCCTCCATTATTGGCATCAAATGCAGAGCCTTGTTACTCTCATTTTCGACTATCTGTCCTCTTAATTGCCACCTATTTGAGGCACGATTGACCTCTGCATAGGGATTATTTTTCCTGCATTTTCGGGTCATTGTCTGTCACTCCTCTGGCATAATTGCACCTCATGGAATCTTTAGATGTTGACAAAACAATGAAAAGACAATATTAAGCTGTCACATCAATCTGACTGTCAAATCAGTGGGGAGTACTATGCTGTCTGTGAGCTTCTCTTTTTAATAGATTTAGTCTCTTGGGGCGATGGCCATATTTAAAGACACCTAGACAAATCCTAGCTTCCTATAGCTCACCTGTCAGGGCAGTCACAGTGTTGTGGTTCACTCAGCTTTGGGTGGTGGTCTGCTAGACTGAGAATTGGGAATTCTAAAAGGTAAATTAAGTTATTAAAAGTGGTTATAATAGTGAAACTGACTGCCTGACTATAGGTGCCTGTCTAAATACACAATATGAAAGTATTTCAAAACATATCAGGAATTAAAATGATGCTTACATGAATTTAGATTTCATTCCTATTTGATCTCAAACTGACCAGGAATTTCAAGCTTTCCCCTCAGAATCACAACATCATCTCCAGAGTTCAAAATTCCTTCTATTTAATCAGAGAGAATGATAAAGGAGCTGATGAAACCTTGTTCTGAGGTTCTGCCAGAAGCATGCGAGCGTCTGTCAAAAGCTATGAGTAGGATTACGTAGATTTGCATTTTACCCTCCCTGTCCCCTTGTACCTGCAGCCAGGTGCACGAAGCTGCAAGATTAAATCTAAGTAAGTAGAAATAGAGAAGCGTGCAGCTGTGTGTTTTTTCCATCAACTGTAGGTAAGCAAATGTACTTTTTTATGTTTGCAGGACATTTGTGGAAAAGGCAGTGAGAGCTTTCATTTACATTATTAATCCACGCCAAACAACCAATAACATCAAAAGAAAATTTCCATCCAACGTGTATACCTCCAAAGTACTCAGCCCACTAAATTGCATTTGCATCCAAAAGCATCTCAGTCGACTAAAGCCTGACAGGATTATTTAATCAATGCCAGTTGAGGCTTCAGGGGATCTGAGTTGGATAAAGCTACAGCTATCCATTGTTTGAGTATTCAAATTCATATTATTAATAGCTTTGTGTGAAATGACAACTCAGCTGTGCATAAAGTGAAGGGCATAAATACATTTAGTATAGTAGAGCCTCCTCCATTAATCGGATTTCTCTCTATGCCACAAAAAAATCTAATTGATAAGTAAAAATCCAAAATGATCAGGATCTTAGATTAATCCTCAGTGTCTCATTAAACTGGGAGAGAGACAGACACAATGCAATAAACTCAGTGAAAAGAAGGTTTACATGGGCTATAATTCAGTGTTCTATCATCCATAAAAAATACTTCAGAGTAAACTGCACCATTCCTTTCTTATCATTTGATACAGTGCAACTGTGGCTACAGCTCCTGACTGATGAAGGATGTGACCACCATCATTCACACTCCAAGGGAAAAGCAACTGAGAAGAAGTTTAGTGACTGGCAGAAAGCTTAGCTTGCTGCTAAACATCCAAAATTCTTTCCACGTTGTGCCCAGTGTGCAGCTGGCTTCCAACAACGTTGTTCACAATTGAATGGAGGGTGGATTATGCCGCTGAGTACCTAAAGATGCAATCCTGCGGACTGAGCAGCATTTCATTATTTGACTCACGGCCAGCCAGATGAGATCACGGCTAGAGAATGCCACAAAATATGGAAATTAACATTGTTAGATGGTTGCGCGTATCCACAAATGAGGGGCTTAATTTGGAAGCAGGAATGTAACAGTAAGTCAGTGCTAACCGCAGACGGGGCTTTGGAGAAGGCCAGAGCTTTCATAGTGCATGTTGATGTCGATGAAAACAGTTTTGGAAACTCTGTGGAACAAATTTGTTGGCTTGTGCTGTGGTGTAAGGCGAGGGTCTTCACAGATTTGAATTTTTCACTTGCTCTTATTTTACTGCGACAGAAAAAGCTTTGCAGCACCTGGCTGAACACCCCGATGGTTTAATAAATTTAGAACTTAGTGATGTTCGTCACAGTTTGGGTCAGCAGCTTGCCAGCTTTGTTCTTTGTCCGTTACAAAGAAAACAGCTATAACTGGACTGGTCTTCTGGGAGGTCTGGCATGGACTGCTTGCAACCATTTCATGGTGGGATCTACATTTGGGGTGTTGCCAGTGACAGTGTTGCCGAGTTTACAATGACAGATTAGGCTAAGTGATGAATAAATTAAGATAACTTTTGATCACTGCTACTTAATTTTTGGCTCCTTGTTTTATTTTTTTTTCATTTATTATCATATATTTTTTAAAGCCTCTCTTTTTGTTTGTGCTACTTTATCATCACAAGCGTTTGAGCTCACAGATTAGTATTTACTATTTAATCGATCCAAAAGTCTGTTTTAAATTTATCCTGAAACTTTGGTTTAAAATAAATTCTTCTTGCATATTGGTAAAAATCTTATCAGTATCATGTGTATCACGTGTCAATATTTATACTAAAGTTTTTATTTGACCTAAACGAACACATACTTCCCTGCTCATAATAACTTGATATGACTGTTTCATATTGAGTCTTAAATTAGATTTTTTTTTAGAAAATGCTGACAAAGTTCAACGTCGGTTCTTTAGTGAAAGCGATCCGTTTCCTTGTGAGCAGCTGAAGACTGAGACTTGAGTGGAAAGTAAAGAGACTTTCTGGGGCGCCAATACAACAGCCCATTTAAACAGTTATCATCAATCATCTAGTGACAGTCACCTTTATGTGTGAAATAGCCCTTGTGTTTTAAATCAGTCTTGCAGCCTCACACACGCACTAAATGGTGAACTCGTTGGCCTGCTATGTGCAGAACATTGTGTTGTAATTGTGCCATCCAGCTGTCTATTGTAATCCTCCCACGAACTGATATGATGAAGGAGGACAGATGGTTATGTTTGTGTGTGTGTGTGTGTGGGGCGTACTTCATATTTTTGAATGAAACCATGAGCTTAAATCCACTACTTAGTCATGGCTCTCTCAAACACACTACTGTGCCATCCATCTCCCTTAAGTTGCTTTGGTCATGGCAGGCTGCCTCGTGTTTACAGACTTACCCTCACACACAGCTTCATCACTGATAAAAGTCTGCGTCACGGCTTGTTAACACCTCAGAGCAGATATTCAGATGTGCGTTGAATTGACCAGTCCGCTAAGAGTCTGTGAGCGAGAGGTGTCCAACAGCTGTTGTGCACTCCGCAGCGTAGGGATGTTTCTTTTCATCAGCTGCATTTATCACTCAAAACGTGTGTAAATGCAGTAAATAGGCCAAAGATATGAATTTTGTACTTCCATTTTTGGAATTTCAGATTCCGTCTGGATAATGGTGTAATTGCATCTGTGTCCACATGGACCACTTATCTTTTCCTTAAACTGTAACTCATAACATCGAAATGCTCCTCTCAGTGGGAAGCTTCGTGATAGATTTGGACAATCTGTTTTTTTTTTCTTTTGCTGAAAGCCATTAAAACCATGGAGCATAAGACGGATGATTTTCAGTGCACCCCCTCCTGTGAGAACATGACTTGATCATAGTTTTTCTACCTATTCTTATTTCAGTTTCACACTCTTACGTAATTGTACCATCTGTGTTCCGTGGTGGACTGAACTGTAAAATTTGTCAAACCATCCATCATGAGGTTGTAGGTAAAAAAAAACAAAACATGTGGCTATTTTGATTTTTGGAGAGAAATGATGAAAGACACAAATGGTATTCGTATACGTCTGAAAGCAGAGCTATGAACTCATTAGATAGTCCAGAAAAGTTCAACTGCAGAGAAATCTTCAGAGGAATGTTTGTTTAAATCATAATGTAGAATATTTTTTATTTGTAATTAATTTTCTGTCTGTGTGTAAAGTCAAGTGCTTTACCATCCCCTTAGCTGTTTTCACCCATAGACACACGGCAGTCTAGAAACTAACACACATAATTTGAACAGGCTGATTTTGAAAGCATAAATCTGAGGAGGTTCCTCTTGGAGGTTCAAATGCTCTGCAAGATAATCCGAGGGTTTACTTGCGAAATTACTGAACCGGCTCAACCAGTTAAATCCTGCCATTTGAATTTGCAATCTCACCCTGAGTCACACCCAACAGCTCCTGGTTATAGATTCCAGCTATACCCAGAGATCCTTGAATTCCTCCATTCTCGGGTGCAATTCACTCCAAACCTTTACCTGAAATGATTATTCATCTCAATATTTTGAAAAACACAATAGAAAACTTTATTAAATAAGAATGCATGGTCAAAATACATATGAAAGCTTTTTAAAATTCTGTAATCTATTTGTTGATTCATTGAAGTCCTTGGCCTCTTTGATGATTGTTTTAATGTTTTCCTTCTGCTTCATTGCAGACTTGTCAATCTGAAGATATTTATGTCCCTCCAGGCAGATTTAGTATCTACATCGACATAACCAGGTCTCCAAGGAGGTCTATAAACATTAAATCAGAAGTGACGTTTTACTTGAGGCGTCTTTGCCCCTGTGCTTTCCCCCAGCAGCTGAAGAGGATCTACGTTCTCTGCTGATTTTCCCTGTCAAATCAACACCCTCACCACTGCTGCTGAGAGGTGCAGAGTTCCTTTATGACTATGAGGGAGAATCGTCCAGAATCATTTTTATGAACAGAGGAAACAAAAGGTCTGGTGGAGAGATCAAATTAACTTTTGCATTTGACCCCTTCCTTCTGGCTAAAGACTTAAGTGCTGCATTCGGCAGCTAGATATGCAATGACTACACGGCAAGATAAGAGTTACCTGAATCAGGTTTTCCCACAACAAAATGAGCTCATCACAGTAGCAGAACGCAGCAACCGGTGAAGCGTGTCACATGGGCAACAGGTAGACCAACCTTTTTCACTTAACCAGAAATATGCTGCTCACTGATGTTGTTCAGTGGATTGGTCAAGTGCTCAGGTTTCATCTAGGTTGAGGAGTGAAAAGTTCTGATTTATAGTAAAGGCACAGCCGGTGTGAGCATTACAGTATTTGGTCTGTGTTTGTGTTGCAGTTTGATATTTTGCAGTGAGAAATGACTCTTGTAAACTCCAGTGGATGTTTGAAGAAAAATGCCTGGTGACAGCTGTTGAATGAAGTGATTGATGAGGGTCTCTTCAGATGAGCTGCGCTGTTGACTTTTGCAGATGAACAAGAAGCAGTTTGTGGACCTCAGACACAAGAAAAATTACTCATAGTCAGTGTTGGAACTTGTCTGTGCAGCCTACCTGAGGGTCTTATGTTCTCCTATATTCAATTTCCTGTAAGCAGAAAGTGACTGTCCATTTGTGTTTATGTGATCTTTTCTTTAATCTCTACAATATTACAGCAGATGAATCCAGAGCTGGGGTTCAGCTTCAATTTTGTGCTATGCAGGTCTGGAAAATTGCCTTATCATGTCATATTTACAGGTTTTGTAAGGCGGCTTTGGCTCATTGTTGTTCAAAGGCTCACTTATTCCAGAGGGGTCTGAATCACTGTTCCTCATAAAGGAGCTGTTGTGGTGCTACAGACATTTGTCTCTGATGCCCTCTTAATTCTTTATGAGTGAGATGAGTCTGGCATGTCCAAAAAAGGCCACGCCTGTAGCAGATCAAGAACATGTGGGAGAGATTTTGCCTTTGGACTTGCATCTTTCTTGAAGGCTGGGACAGGTTGCCACAGAAAGGAGCTCTGGGTGACTGTTGCCTCAAAAACCAGAACCAGACGACCGGTGGAGATCAAGATTATGGACAAGTTGTTGTGTTCGTAGATATGAGCAGCAGTCAGCTTGGCAGCGTGAGTCTGCTGGATGTCCCGCTGAAGCCCTCATGACTGATGATGAATCAAACACCTGAGACGACATGTGAGGAAAACATCAGCACAGTTACTTTTACTTCCCGTGGGTCAGTTTGTGTGTCTACATTTTGCTGAAATAGCTGCAGCATATATGGCAGGTTCAAGTCCAGCATCTAGTGTGGAAGCGATAAGGTTTACAGTTCTACGTCACCTTTGTGTTTGTGCATGACCTAATACGGGCCTTCTTACCGATTTATTGCTCTGCTTTTGCAGAAAGATAGACTATCACACATGCATCATCACCCCCGCCTGAGTTTTTATGTATTTGAGAATAGAAGAATAGCTCAGCTTTAAATAGAGAGGCCAGCTGTGTAAAAAAAAACTAATATCATACTGCATTATATAAAAGTAAGTGTAAGTTTCTGACATTATTTCATTTAGTCAGTTGTGTTGTATTAATTACAGGTAAAGTAAATAAGATGTCAAAGTGTAGCTCTCACCTCTTTTGTTCCATTCATTAACTCCCAGACCATCAAGGCAAACACATTCTCCTCAAGTTCTTTATAATTGTCCAAAATGTTTTCTTCTTCAATCATCTGAGCTCTTGTTTCCATTGTCATCATCCTGATGTGCAGCCTGTCTCTTATAAAGGCCATCAGTGGAGGGTAAAAGTCTTTGGAGCTCCTCTTCCTCCCGTGCAGTCCTCCGCAGGCGTCCTCTGCATGTCTGCTCCTGCGTTGGACAGATGGAAGGCTGTCATGTTCAGGGGATATGGTCAATTTCCCAGTCATGGCTTTTAACTAAAACAAGTACATTTTCCACATTCAAGTTTCCTGTTAGATTTGGTTGTGCCCGGGGTTTAAACGGGACTACACAATCTGTCGTACAGCTGATGAAGTGGTGTAACTGTTCTGTGCGAACACAAGTGCTCAATGGTCAAAGTCTTCAGTTTATTGAGGATGTTGATACCTCCAGTGCTCTCTTTCTCAAGTTTATAAGGTGTGTCAAAGCACCATCGACAAATATCATTGGTCAATAGTGTTATTTTTCTGACGTCTTGATGACACTGTTCTTGTCCCAGCAGTGACCATATACGAGCACTGTGTACCTCATCAGCATATAAAACACCACCGACAAACATCATTGCTCAATTGTATCGTCTTTCTGATGTCTTGATGACACTTTTCTTGTCCCAACAATGACCATATAGGAATACTTTGGCATTTGGGTCTTAACTAAAATATGCAGGTTATGCAGGTGGGGTTTGAATCAATGTTGCATATCCTTTTAAGGTCAGTCTTAAAAAAAAAGAAAAAAAAAAGACAATGCATAGAAAAGCTATCAGGACATCTCAGTAATTATGCATAAATATCAGCCCTCTTATAGTCAAACTTTGTCTTTTGACAAAATTTACTTAAAGACCTAAGTGTATAATTAAAAATTAAACAGTTTTTATTGTCATTGCAACACATGTTAAGATGTGAGGTGGAAGGAAATTTGTAACTGAATAGTAAGCGGAAGATTAGTATGGCGATCCCCCACAGCAAAAGTTACAAGATGCAGAATGTCTTGATTGTTTTCTCATACGGTCCACAGAAATGTGGTGTTGGGCATACTTCATATAAAAACTTGATTCTGCTCCCATGCACATAAAGTTGAAACCGTTATAAAGATGGTGGTCTAATTAAATGCTCCACTTGAGCTGTAACCATAGCTTGGCTCAACAGTGCATGTAACCATGCTGTCTGAAATCAAATTTAGGCTGTCAGATGCATGTGGATTTCCTCCCACTCCGCTAGATTCCCCAGAGACATGTCCACCGAGTGAACTTATGTAGATGTAAATCAATATGGTCACTGTGCTTATTCTGTGTACCATGTTAGAGAGGTTTCTTTTGAATTTCTTTTTTGTCTGTGTGAGCTAACAATTTTAATTTCTGGACAGGTAAATGTTTTACATGTTTGTATATATATATATATGTATATATATATATATATATATATATATATATATATATATATAGAGAGAGAGAGAGAGAGAGAGAGAGATTGCTTCGCACTATTTCTGCAGGTATGTAGAAGAACACAAGCAGGGCACTGATGTGTTATTAGATTGCAAAGCATAAAGGTGATTTGTGACTGCTGAAATGTTGAGTTCAATTCAAAAATTATTTTTCGTCCCCTAGGGGATATTACATCAACACTGTATTGAATACAGAAGCATATGCCTTTGCTTTAGATTAATAAGAAAATAAAACTGAGAAAACATTCAGAAAGTTGACGTGCAGCAGAGAAGATGGTGGACTGGAGATCGTTCAACAATTCTCCAAGTTTGATTATTATATTTATCTTGTACGGCATTGTACAGCCTCTAAAGCTGACATTTGTCAAAGTAGACACTGTGCTGAAAGGTTGCAATACCGGACAGCAATTCATGTTTTCATGCCGTTAACTAAATAACAACATGAACCAGCTGAATAGGTGCATACCTCTGCGAGTATAAAGACTACCTGGATGCGGTGTCACATTTTATGTTATGTACACCTTGGCATGCTCTGACCCTAGTAGCATGCATAATTAAAGTTGTTAAAATTCTAAATATCTTGACCACATTATCATTTAAGGGTTAGCATATAGCTCATCTACTCTTCATGAAGAACTTCATTAAAACTCACTGCCCATCTTAGCTGCAGACCTGGTTTAAAGTTGGATTTGAGCTAAAGTCTGTCCCTAATTTTACACCTTTTTATGTATATGTTTATATATCTGTGTGTGGCTATAAACATAAACATACAGTGCTTTCCTTTACTATTGAGATTTCACTTAATTGATCTTTGTCAGAGTTACGTCCAATCCTGTTTCACTGTGAAACACATCAAAATGAAAGTAAACGCGTTGCCTCGTGAGGACTTTAAAATGCTCATGCATCATTTACAGGTGCCACGCATCATTATGAGGCATTACAACACAGGAGAAACAGAGCATGAACGCAAAGGGATGCGATGACAGCGCCAGGAAAAATGTTCATCTTTCAGAGGTGGACTTTTTCCCCTCCCCTGAGCCTTCTCAGTTTTAGCACTGTTCCAGATGAGAAGTGGTGGGAGTCAAAGATTGCAGCAACACAGACAAGCTGCGTTCCTTGCCACTCTTCTCTGTATGTTCGCAGGACAGACTGCTCTTGGCAGTCAGAGTAGTAAATCAAGTTGAAAGATATCTGGCACAGACAATTAGGGTGCTGGTATATCTTCAAAGGCTGCCAGAGGAAGAACTTTAGATAGCTAAATAATCCATCAAAAATATAAGAATGTGATGAAAACCTAAGTTTTCTTTTTAGTAAAACACTTTTTCCTGTATCAAACATTGTAAGGTGTTTTCTGAGTTGTGCTGAGGCTCAGAACCAGCAGAGGAGGAAAGGAAAAGAAGGCCGCAGTGTTTCCTCCCGCAAAACGTGTTAAGTGAAAGCTCACTTAAATCCTACCAAAATTGGATTACCAAAAATAAGTTTTCCTCTTCGGTTTCATTGATACAGGAGCCGGTGCTGAGAAAGGGGTGTCATTGTCTAAACACTGGATGGCCTTACTAATCAAATGCAGCACTGGGGGGAAACACAAGGTTTTGGATTAGTGTTGCATGGCACAAATCACTCTTTCTCACAGTGGAAGCTGGCACTATGTCATAGGCAAGCTCAGTTATAATATTAGATTGTATGTTATTACTGTTCTTTTGAAGGCCTGAATTGCCCCTGAGTTCACGTCCTCTCTTCTTTATTGGTGCAGAGGTGTTCTTTGAAATCTAATTCGCCTTTAAGGTTAATGAATCACTAGACTGCCCTGTTTAACCATTACCCCGTCCCTCAGTGGTATTAATGCACACATGCACACAGGATCAGATCCTATTGTGTAGTTTTTAGGAAGCGATGCCAATTTAATTAAGTTCCTTCAAATAGATGTGGTCCTAAAATGCGTGTTATCTTCAAATCTGAAAAAGTGAATTGAAATATTGCTACATAAATGTAAAAAGCTCCAACAGGAAACAGGCATCCAATGTTAAAAAGCAATACACTTTTCAAGGGCACAATTTTAGCTTGGAAAAGTTTAGTTTGCTAAAAATATAATGCCACACAGAGTTACTCTGTTAATTCAGCAATACACTGAATGCAAGTGTAGACTTGGAAAGTTACCTACAGTTCTCCTACAGTGTCTTGTTTTGGCAACAAAACTAAGATTTGATTTTTGATGCACTTGTATATTATTATTTAATAAGATGATGACTATGTTGGTGAGTTTCCTAGGTAAAAAAGGGGCCACTCCCTAATTGTCTTTTAGTCCAGTAAGGGTATACAGGCTGTGTGAAATTGGCACTGGACAGCTTACTTTTTTTTTAAGGAAATTAGTTTTATAGATTTTAGGATCCAAGCAAATTAGAGTTTAGCTGCCACATAGTATTGGCCTAAAGCTTTCTGTCAGTGCAGCACTCAGCATTTTAATGAGGATTGATGCAGATTCCAAATTGACAAGAGAATGCCAATTAGATGTATCTCATGTTACTTGAAGTCAATAAAAGTGTTGTTGAAAATTACTTCTGATGTGGGGGTGGAAAAAAATATACATAGCATGCTAATTCTACCCAGGCCTTGTTGTAGCCATGAGCAAGGACATTTTCTCATTAAAGTTTTCTGCAGAACATTTTAGGTAACACACCAGCAAAGCTTCCTTAATATTTGCATGCTTGACTTCTATTTGCTTTCTCCTACCTCAAGCATTATTTTTATTTTCACTTTAATACAACATGCATTATTTTCATTTTCACTTCACTGCAAAGCCTGTCATATCTGTATATTCATAGTCTATACTCAGGCAGAGGGGCTATATTTTGATAAAGGTTTCTCATATCATTTATGTACCTTTCCCTGGTAAGTGCACCTAATTCACTTGTGCATGTTATTTTGAGAAATGTTTGACCTATTATATTTCCAGCTCTGCACTTTCCCGCTTTCTCACAAGTATTAGATGAGTCTTCATACTGATTCATGTAATTCCTGACTGGCAGACCCCACATGAACTTTTTCTTTTGTTCATCTTTAAAAAAAGACGAGGAAAATGTTGCTTGTGGCCCAGCAGCTGCCACATCTGCCTCTTCAAGGATGCCATTGCCAACATTGCGCAGACTTGCATATTGTTCTATAAGCCAATACGGGCTAAGTGACTCCAGCTAAGCAGTGCTGATTGTAAGGCTTTAAACTGGATTTAATTTGTCTTATATGAGTCCATTCCAGGTATCTTTCCCACAGAAGGATGGGTTAGGTTTTACTTCAGTTGCTTAGCACCACTTTATTTTCACCCTACAACACCCATATAATGTGAAAAAGTGCCCTGAACCCACATTTCCTTCTCTGTTTTGCGCAGCTTTGGCACATGCCCAGGAGGCAGGCAGTTGACCCAGTTCATTACAGGGTGTTTATGACCCACAGCAAGCAGCTCTGGGACCCTGCACTATGAATTTGTGCATCCGCAAGAATGCGGGCCCTGCTGTGCTGCTAATGGGCCCTATCCAAGATTCCCCTTACTCCCCCTCACCAACCTCCCGTGAAGACAATGTGATATCAGATATTTTTTCCTTTAGTTTTATCATACAGTAAATCACATCTACTTAATTTGATTTGAACATCTATGTTATTAGGAATACACAGTTTCTTCCTTTTTTATTTTCCATTGTCTCCAAATGATTCAAATAAAGTGATTTCTGACTGCAGACAAAAATAATACTTGTGCAAAATACCTTTTTTACAATGTAAAAAAAAACCTTTTTCGAGGCTGCATAGGTTTACAAGGGGACCCAACTTCTTAAAGTATCAACCAAAAAAAAGTAAGCCAGGCAGTGCCCTGTCCTACCACTGAAGACCAAATAGTTTTAGATACCACAGAACCTAGAATTCAAAAACTGGATTGGTTATGAAATATGAAAAATGTATTTTAAAAATGTTACATTTATAGCAGTTTAATCGTTAAAAAATGCAAGTCCCCAGCCACTGATGTGAGATTAATGGCCTGATCTGCTATGGCCAAAATGGCGGACCACTGCTGGACTGTAGCAGTAGGCTGAGGCAGTAAATGCTGTGTCTAAGGAGACTGATGCAGACTGATATAAACATGTTGGCCTGAATTCACCCTATGCACACTCTTACTTGTATAGTATATAACAAAGAGGGACACACAAAAAAGCATGATACTGAAATATGTGAAAGTTGTCTATCACCTACCTTTAGTTGTTCAGTCTTTTTCCGTCTTTGTCTTTGTCTGTCAGATTGCTGTGTGGGCCAACGATGGGGATGCAGTGTTTATAAGGGAATTCACACTGATCCGACGAGATCACCTTCCTGAAGAGCCTTTCCATGATGTGAGCCAAAAACCAGAGGATCTGGTAAGTTCTTCATAGAAAAAAGCTAGACCTAGCTGTGTTATCGTAAGGCCCAAGCCCAACTTCAGATCTCAGACTTGTTTTTAGGTTCTATAGAACATATATTTTTATAATGTGTCAGATAAAAATCAAATCAGCCAATAAATCATTTACAATCTGTTTATGTAGCTGGCCGCGCCAGAGCCGAGAGATATAAGCTGTGTTGCACCTCATTAATGAATGCAAATGAATAATGGTTTTGGGTTGTGTAGAGAGGAGGTGAAGGCTGTGTGCAGGCGGACTGGGCTATACACACAAACACACATTTGACACTCATGGCATGTCAGAGGGTGGGGCACCTTTTTTTCATCACTTTCCTCCCACCTTATCGTCACCTTTGAAAAGACATGAATCTTGCCATGGCAGCTCTCCCTAACCAGTGTCTCACCCATATGTTTATCAGACTGACTGTTAGGGAGTGCTGAGCTGCTGTTGTCTCACATATTGATGTAAAACAGTCACGTATCTGTGTCAGGAAAAGGGTCCCAGCTCTGTTTTCAGGCAAATATCTTCAGATTGATCAGAGGCTTTTGAAGAGAGTTATATTATCAATAACAGCACGCTAGCAAAAGAGCTGAAGTTTAATGTTTCTTCTTATAAATTGCTGGAAGTACATTATGTTATTGAGCTGGCTGCTCTGGGATTGTTCTGGTTAGTGTGCATTAACTCCAGAAATATGGCCTCCACACTGCTGGTAAAGGTTTCACGCCTTTCATAAGTTTTCACGCTGCAGTATCGGATGCCTTTGTCCTTAAAATACTGAAAATTGAACGGTTTTCAACAGACTTTCACCACTATTTTAAATTACATTACGTTTGGGATGATATATCTGCTTTAACTCGCCCTCACAAAGAGGTTTATGAGAGCTTAAGTGACAATTTATTCTCGGTTACAGCGGGGGATAATGTATCCATCTGGAACAGTCTTCTGAGAAATTCTTATTTCCTCTGTAAATGTTGTGTTAATATTATGCCTTATGCTGTCTCTGTAAGTGTCAAATTTGTATGCTTTTTCACATGATCCCAAATGAAGACATTATAGAAAAGTCATTCAAAAAACTCCTATACGGAGTCAAGAATTTAAACATTGCATTCTTATGGTAATGTATGAAACCACAAACTACTGTCTTTACAACTTTTAGATTTTAGCTCACACCAGCACTTTATGACTAACTGGCCTAAAACAAGCTCGCTGGTTGTGATTTTTAACCAGTATCATACAAAGACCCATACTCATAGCTCAGGTTTCACTAGAGGGACAAAGGCTGCAAAACATTTGCCTGTAAAAGACTGGTGCATTGGTTGTGACAATGCAAAGACATTTTTTGTCTTTGTCTGGCAGTCTTTTTGAAAACGAAATGTAAATGTGTTTAGCATGAATTTTATAGTTAATTTGGTGCAGATAAGAAGTATTTCATGAAATGATTTAGCTGTAAAACTCAACCATATTTTATATCTATGGTACCACAAGATTAGGAGCCAAACTGGTGTTTTGTTTCACATTTCTCAGCTGGTTTCCGTCTCTGTGCGTGTATCTCCTCTATATGTTGGCTCAAGGCTCAATATCAATCTTGACTGTAACCCAACAGAGAGGCAGCTTAATTAGCCAGAAACACAGGACGAAGATCTCAAACTCCAAAGTTTATTCCTCTCCTTTTGTTTAACTTTCATTGCTTTGTGCCAGGGTCAGTCAGTGGGCAATAAGACTGACCTTCCCAGCACCCTTCACCCTATCCCCAAAGACGGACTTGGAAGAATTGTTCTCTGTGAAGAAAAGTGTTTTTCCTGGCAGTCTCAGTGGAAGCCACTACAATGGAATAGAACTATCTTGTACAACTAAGGCCTAACATGCCTTTGTGATTTAACCCATATTCATTTAGTCATGGCATGAATGTTCTGTAGAGCTTCAGTAATGTCAGCATCTATAAACAGATATTAAGCCTACTGCGTTGAGAAGTTCCTGATTCAAAATATGTGGGGGTTCCAATGGCTGAAATGCTGGCTGCCAAGGCTGAGTAAAGCATGTGTGTATGTGTAACAGCACTGAATGAATAAAACTGTGAAGACAAACACAAAAGTGGCTCATAAATCCAGCCTGAGCTATTTCCATAAATTTTTTTGGGCCTTAAACATTTTTCCCTGAATGCTGAAAATATGTTACATCTTTAATGGCAAAGAGGTAGCCATATGTATGAAGCTTAATCATTTTCAAACTGTTGTTTGAAGTGTCCCTTTTTGGGTTTGTGACAACGAGGAGGCAATAGTTCAGGCTGAAATCATTAAATGTGCTAAAATGGCGCTTAACATCAAAAGTATGAGCCTATCCCAGTGGTCAACGGGCGAGAGGCAGGGTACACCCTGGACAGTCCGCCAGTCCATCGCAGGGCCACACACAGGACATACAAGGACAAACAACCACTCACATTCACTCCTAAGGGCAATTTCCCCAATCTCCAATCAACCTAACATGCAGGTTTTTGGACTGTGGGAGGAAGCCAGAGAACCCGGAGAGAACCCACGCAGACACAGGGAGAACATGCAAACTCCACCCAGAAGGGTCCTGGTTCCCCCGGGATTCGAACCCAGAACCCTCTTGCTGGGAGGCGACAGTGCTAACCACCACACCACTGTGCCGCCCCACATACATACATACATATGAAAAATAAGTGTTGCTGAAATTAGCAAGTCAGAGCAAGCTCCTTAGCTTGCAATAAGCTCTACACAGTTGATTTTTCAGTTCATCTTTTTATTTATTCTGAATATCATAGACAACCTGTTGCAAGGGCAGCACTCTTAGCAGAGATCTCAAGACCCGACACTCCCCAGCCTCCTCCTGCTCCAGCTCTGAGGTCACCCCGAGTCTTTACCAAGCCATCTGACATACCATTCTATCATCTAATTCTCATCCTGATTGCTTCACACTGTTGCAAATCATCCCTGCTGATTTTCCGCTCAACAAAGCCAACAGAATCACATCATCTGTAAAAAACAAAATTGCAACCCAAAGCTGATTGATCTGGATACCCTCCGCCCCTTGGCCTCAACTACGAATTCTGTCCATGACTGTTATGAACAGAATTGGAGAACTGGAGTCCAACACATACCAGAAATGAGTGTGACTTACTGTTGGCATTGTGCACCAAGCTCTCACTTTAAATTGCCGTTACACAAGAAGCACAGTTCGGCTGTCTGGACTCAGTGTGTATATTCCAAGCAGTGTCACTCTCTGGGTTTTTCAGTACCAATAGACAGACATGCACTTCTCAAAAAAGAACATGACGTAGACAAACTTTGCAAACCACTGATTCAAAAATAGCCATGAAACACATGAAAAGCTGACTTACTGCTGTATGGTAGGATCTGCATTATCAGACACATTTCACTGCATCATGATGCAATTTTTTGTCTTATATGACTGCTTAATCCAATCTAAAACGCAACTGAAGACAAACTAGAAGAACTAAGAGCCCACATAAATGAACTACGTTCTTTACAGTGGTAATTGATGGAACTTGAGCGATCCTTCTTAAAAACGTCCATTTGTTCTTTTGCCTTTGGTCAGGATGCACTGATTGCTGGTTTTGGCCACACTGTGTGTTGAAAACACCAAAAACAACCAAGATATTATGGTCTGTGTCAGTTAAGTGGCTGTTAATGACAGTCATTAGAGTCACTTGGTAGTAATGACTAGACACCTGCTGGAGGACACTTCCACTTTGCCTGTCCTCACATGCTTCATGGATTGATCTTCCAGCTCAATCGTTTTATTTTCTCGCATTTTCTCCCTCTCATCTTCAGCATCTCTTACTCGCTGTCCTCTCGTCATCACGTGCCAAGTAACCCAGATGTAATGCCATCACATGCTCAATTGCACCTCAGACAGCAACCATGAAGGCTATTTTTTCTGTTCTTGGTCATGGTTTTTTGAGTTTTTTGGGGTGAACAAGAGTCGACGTGGTTCTGCTTTTTGGCAGGGCGTCAGAGTTGGGAGTGATTGTGGTTGGACTTGTAAGACGAAGGGCTAGTTGGGGTGGCAATAATGGGGAGCACTGAGTGGCCATGGCAGCAGCAGTGGCTCGCAGACAGAGAGGCCCATTGCTCGGATGCGTGCTAACTTGGCAGCTGTGTTTTGTACGTCGTGCCAGGTGGAAAGGGCAATCGTCTTGCACAATTAAACACATCGTTTGTCTTCATTAAAAGGATGGACATGTTAGCTTTGGCAGACAGAGAGGATATTTAGGCTCAAGTTTGTTATTTTTGTTTTATTTCCCACTGTGTGATTTTTGCCCCTCGGTTATTTCATCTGAAGTTTAAAGTTTCAGGGCATCCTGGGCTTCTACCATGAAATTGACTTGCATTTCACAAATACATCAAACCGTTACAAGGTTAAGAGTAGTATTTCTCGAATGGTTATGTAAACAGAGGCACAGGATTTGCAGTGCTGTTGGCATGTTATGATTTCTCTAAAATAATTGGCTGTGGGGTCATATGGCCTCTGTGTATCTGTAAATAAACTTTGGCATGTGAAATGTTTTTTTAAATTTTTAAATTTTCTTTTAGGGGTTAGCAGATACAGTTTGAGCTGATACCTTATAATCAGACTATACACTGTCAAAATGTTTGTCTGGGCATTAACTCTGAGCCAAACTACGGCTGCTTTCAGAGAAACTGGAATTGGGGTAATATGCTGTTCAAAAATTATATAGTATCTTCTATGTCATTTATTGACTCAATATATTCCTTTACTTTTGGTAAATTCCTTTGGCTTTTGTCTAAGCTTTTAGAGACTAACTTGAAAAATGTTGCTAACATGGATTTGACAGATTTTTATAAGTAAAAATATCTTCTTGAAATTTGAATGATCAGATAAAGCATAGACGAATCCAGAACTATCAGCCTATATCTAGTTCAATCCTGTTTTTGTTCAGTTAAGCTAAAGTTGCAGTTTTCTGTAAATACGGGTTTAATTTGGTTTATGACAGACACACAAAAAAACTTTTTTGCCATCTAGAATTTATTTATTTTGAGATTAAGAGAAAGAACTGAAAATGAAAGTGGTGAATTGGAGTAATTTGCCTTTCTGGCTTGTTCACTTTGGCTTGCTGATTCTGGCTTTTCAAAGTACACAAATGCTGTTTTGAGGCCTGCTTCCAGCTCTCCTGCAGAAAGTGCTGAGTGCTAGTGAATTTGGTGTTAAGCCACGTGGCTTTGGACTGAGGAGCTTTTACTTGCCCCTGTGTTTGTTCCACTGGCATATGTGTTCAGTAAATCCTTGGCCAGCAGTATGCCCCGGCTAATATCGCCCTCTGCTTTATGTGCTCTCAGATCAGCACTCTGTGGTACTCAAGGGATGCAGCTGAGGTAATACCACCAGGGACAAAGCCTTGCCACAATACCCACATAACAAATGTGGCTGTGTATGGATCCAGGCAGCTATTAGTGTGTCTGTAGCTGGCTACTGCTTCGTGCACACTCCCATGTGTGGAGACTTACAAAGCTTACCCTCATGTAATCCCATAGTTGTTTGTGTTTGCATGCTGACATGTGTGCGACTTGGGCTGTGTTATAGGGAAAACACATGTGCTTGTGATTCTCTTAGCTTTCAGAGTTGAGCACTATCACGTGCCACCTTGCACAAATTCATGGCTTTGATTAAAGAGGGGGAGGTACACCCCCACTCTGTGGTTATATCTCCTGAACCTCTGCAATATTTGCTCCTCGTTAAACGTGTGAAGACACGTACACATTTTCTGTGCAAGTGATTTATTTCTAATTGTTTACATTTCATTCCCCATTGCAGATGTTTGTATTCTTCTTGCCTGGCATGCATTTACCCAGGCATGCATAGACACAAACACAGAGACACTCCTACAACAATAGCGATGAGATGCTGAAGCCAAAAGATTCTTGCTCTTGGTTCTGGCTCCACATGAACTCATTTCCTCCAAATTAAGGCTTTGTTGCCGCACAGTCTTTTATATTCAGACTTTCGATGTGTGTGTTTTAGCACATGGGGGAGGTATTTGTTGCAAATGTGGTTTCATTCTTGCTGAATTAGGGCATAGCGAGCCCAATTAAATTATACCACAGTCTTCATAACGGGGCCAAATTTTAACATCTGAAACCGAAAAGTTATTTTTTTGGATTTGAACCCCCCTACTTCCATAACTTTGTCTTTAGCACCTTAAAAAATAAGTTTGCTTCCAAATAAAACTGTCAGGGCTAAGTTATTTTTTATTCTTTAATTCCTGAACTGAAATAAACTGAAGGGAGACTGTTATGTACTAACTTTGATAACTGAAGTAGCACTCTGGTTTAAGGTTCTGTAGAAGTCCATAGTGTACACTTGGCTTAGACAGTCTGGGGTATGTAGCCAATCTCCAGTGTAAGCAACAGTGTAAAACTGAGTTACAGCATTAATTATCTGCTGCTGAAGGATCCCTGCCACCCATGCAGAGCTGAGTTGAGGTTAATCAGTGGGCAAGCTGCTACCCAAAGCGCGTTCCTTTCTTTCATGTGGGCTCAGATTACTTTGCGTGGCGGTGGGTGGATATGTACAGCACATTACCAGAGCAAACATATGCATGTGCCATTTTTCCTATCTGGAAAGCTTTGTTTTCCTTCAGTTCTGTCAGGATTTGAGTTTTACTCAGTTTATAGCCTAAATGCAGGGCTATAGCGAGAGTTGAAGACTGGCAGATGGTCCTTGAGGCTTTAAGAAGAAACACTGAAAGTTTGGCTGGAGAGGGACGGGAAAAAAATAACAGAAATTACAAGAACTAACAAACTAAGCAATAAAGTGAAATAACTAACTGACAGACTGACTTTAAAATCTGACAACATGCCAATAGCATATGACAAAAACAATGACCTGGCACACAGAAAGCCTGAAACCTGAGATATATTGATACAAAATTAGATGCAGGTGAAGCTATCAGCAGAGCAGCCCGACACTGACAATGCAGGGAAGTTCAACTCTGCAAGGCAAACACTGCCTATATAACCATCTGAGGTGCCATTGTGACAATGGGAAGTTATTTTGTTCTCTTCAAACATATAGCTATGCAATGTTTTGTATAAGAGTATTATACCATTATCAAAAAAAAAATTAGAAAGTATCATCTTTAACAGGATCTTGGTTCCACGCATTTCTTTTTTTAGCCCACTCAGGCTTTTTGTTTTATTTACTTTACAACCAGCTAAACCCCTTACCTCCAGTAGGCTGGTCTGTATAACAGAACAAAAGATATAATCTTACTGCATGTTTGTGGGAAATTAATTAGTGCATTGCGACTCTCAGTGAGTTTGATGCATTAGAGATTCTAAATTTCACAACTCAACATCTTTGGTTGCACAGCACCTAGTGTGTTTTGATAGATCGGTCCAGTCTAATTGTGGGGGTCTCCCTCTGGTCTAAGATCAGCACTAATCTCTGCAAACTAGTGTAAGTGCTCGTAAATATGAGAAAATCTTGGTTATTGTGTGTGCGTGGACTCAAACATCAAATACATTCACACATATAAGCTCACACTCCCTGTACATACTCAGAGTTTTAGCTCTCAGGGAGAGAATGTAATCTGTTCACAAACCACAAAATTGAAAAATGACCCTGAAACTCTTCCAAGCTGAAAAGTCAGCAATCCCTGCAACACAAGAAGGCATACTTAAACTCTATCTTTATACAACACAGAGGTAATCCTTTGACTTGAAATAAGCAGAATTTAAGGATCTCTTGAGGTAGTGTTATTCTGAATGTGTGTCTCTCCTCTGCAAACAATCCCATGCTTACTCACACTTCAACCTTCTGTGGGACATAAAGCAGTGAAGACTAACATTCTTTCATTTAGCAGTACATGAAACTCCGTTGAGACAAATATGATCTTTTTTCTTCTTATTTTTGGCTATCGTGTTTTCATTGGGTAGCAGAAGAAAACAGATGTAGTTCATCAAACATGTAACATGCGAAAAGGTATAAGATTGGTTTCTAACAAAAACATTACAATACATGTGTAATTGATATAGCAACACTGGATTGCTATTCATGTGCTTTATTTGTAAAGATATTGACTTTTTAAACAGGATAAAAATCTTTTGTAAGGTTGCAACTCCCAAGGCCTCACAAGGACTGAACAAATGTCAGACTTATGGCGAATCCTGTTGAACAGAGCACTGGATTTTATAGTCTAAATATTTTCATCTATTAACTTTTTGATTTGACGGTCAAATGAATTTGGTCAGTGTGGCTGCCTTTTGTTGCATAAAATGACCTATGTTTGTGTAGAGTTTCATTGGTGATAATGTCCAGAATAATGTAGCATGGGAATAGAGCAGTATTGACATAAACAAGATGGGACTAACTTTCACTGACAGAAAATCACTGAACTGTTACCTCTGGGACCTGACCAATGATAAGTGGCGGTACGCTGATGGAAGGATGGATCAATTTAATATCAAACCGCACAAAATGATCGGTGTCCATTATGTCGATCCATCCATTGTTTTTCATACCCACTAAATCTAATTCTGGGTCACACAGGGCAGGCGCCGAGTATCTTTATCGTGCCTGTCAGTTTGGTTCATTTAGCAGATGAAAATAACTATGTACTACATCTTATATGCTTAAAACATATTTACTGAGCTTGGCTAACAATTTTGAAATCTAAAGAGGCCCAAAACCCCTTCTGTGTCTCAGCCTCTGGCCTTGGCAGGAGCCAGATAAGTCCAGAGACAAGTGGATTAAACCAATATCATCCTTCATAGCATCGACCTCATTCATCAAGCATTTCTTCAGCCTGTCCAGCTCCTGCCAGATAAAGTCAACAAATGACCCCATTTGATGTTGTTTTGTTTTATACTGAGTGTATTTATTAGGCAAATAAAGTCTCTCATCATACATTCAGTAATTTAGTCATTACATGTTTCTTAACTGCAAGAAAAATGTAGGACATTATTGTTATTCATGGTGCCACATTTACATATTACATATTGTTCCCCTCAATAGACCTATGACTACAGTTATGCTACAGGAAGTTCAGCATACACGGGGAGGAACTATTGTGAGCTATGAGCTAAAAAATAATTACCTTACGAGCTAAAAACATCTGCATCTACTGCAGTGAAGGGCAGCCAAAAAAACCAGAGGAGGTGCTTCTTTCAAAAGTTCCAAGAATAAAAAACTGCTGTGGTTTTAAAATGCTAAATGAATATACTCGCACTACAGGAGAGATGCAGACGTTGACTTGAGAGCTGCTTTTTATGAGAGAAACATAGTCTAATCCTAAAACATTTAGAAAAATTGAACAAATATTACCCACTCATAGATACGCTGCCGTTGCAACCACAGACAGGAAGTTGGAAAAAGTTGCGGACCATATGAGTCCTAATATATTTATCACTACCCCATCATTTAAGCACATAGCTCTATAATTAGGCCAGTGTACTGTACTTATAGGTTCTAAATGTTTTTTTGTTTTTTTAACTTGAAGCCTTAGTTGTTTTAAACGGTCAGGGAAGGGCTAGCAGGACAAATGGGATTCAAATTAGTAAGTGAATGTCTAAACTAATTTAAGAAAGGCCTGCTATGACACACACTGGACTGAAATCATTTTCAGTTGACAACTTTTACAATGTCAGCTTCTTTTACTGTTTCAATGTTTTTTTGTTGTTTTCTTTTGGGATAAGCCATATTTTCTCAGATCTTAAAAGAAAATAGCTTGGTAAGTAGGTTGTGCTTGACCTCTAATCTTGGACATGAGAGTTTGAGAAGTAAGTTGACACAATGATGGACTTTTGAAAGAGTTGATTTAACATCATGACTCTGAGAACACTGTGTTAAATCTGGACCACAAATCCTGCTCTGCTCTGAAGGCCCCAGGTGCTTCAGGGGATGCACGCCCTCCCACAACAGACATGCAGACTTCCTTTTCGCCTGTGTTTCTTTTTTCTGAACCAGATCATAATGAAAGGTGACCCAGCGGAGTATTGAAGCTTCAAGATTTATGAGGCCCATAGTGAACGATGAAAGTCTTGTAATGAAAACATTGTCCGGAGGCGTTGGGCCTAGAGCCAGGGTGTTAGCTGACTAAAAACAACCATTCAGTCTGGTGTAACCTCGTCCCCAGATGAAACGCCTGCATTGTCTTGTTATACGGTGTGTCTGTAAAGATAATCTGTGCGTGATTTATGATGTTAATCTTCACATTGCTATGGAGCCAATGTAAAGCCATCAATCATTTGATTGCTGAAGAAATCATTAATATTACCCAGAAACCAAGAACTCAAGAGAAGTAGTCATCTTTTGCTGCTTTTTCATTTTGAACCCTACAGCGGGGAGCACTGTGATACTTCCTAAAAGCTAAGAATGTACTGGTAGGTTATGATTTGTGGCGTCCTTGGCTTTACAGGTTGAGCCACAAGCAAATGAGCCTTATGTCTCAAAATCAGCTTTTCTGAATGAGCTCACTGGGATAATGATAGGGGATGACACACCGATGAGCTCTTCTTCTACTCCATCTTTCACTGGGATGCCAGTGATGATGGAGTGATGGGGAGTGCTGGTAATGGGGAAATGGAAACAAAAGTTAAAGGCCTGGCGCTCTTTTGCCCTCAATTGCATGGCGGCACGGGGCAAAAGACACCAATTAGAGAGGGGAGCGGAGTGAGGTGGTGCTTGATGAGCTCAGCCTGTGGCTCCTGTCTGGCCCACACAAACGCAGCACTTAAACGGGGGCCCCTTCAGCTTTTCTTCCCAGAGCATGTTTGCGTGTGTCTTTACTGTATGGCTGCAAAAACGTAATGACACGAGTGCAGTGAGTGAGCGGTGTTTGTGTTTAGAGTGGCTGCTAATGATTTAAAGAGTGTGCGTGTGTGTGCTGTTTGGGCCTGTTTACTCCGTCTTTGGGTGAGAGAAGATTTATTTTAACACCTTCTCATTCGGTGGGTGATAACAAATGATTTGAGTTTGTGTAAACCTCAGCTACAGTTGAGAGAACTTGGACCACCCCAAATGTGCTGGCCTGTCTTGGCAGTGTGCGTCATGGATCATCTGTTTTGCTCTGCATGCGTGTGCGCCCGAGGCGGCCTGTGGGGCACAGATTTGTTTTCCGATTTGTTTATTTTCTCCTAATTTCCTTAGACTGCTGTTGAAGTCAGGGTAAAATCTGTGAAGTTAATAGCACATTTCTGTGAGACTGAAAGATTGAAGATAATCCAGACTCTTCACAACCTGTTTGGAAGCTGTTGCTAAGCTTGTAGTTTTATATTTCAGACACAAGATGCTGCTCATGAGCTACGATAGGGAGAACAGTGCAGGTAACTGAGAAGACAGCACTTAGCTGCAAGTAAGAAGAGAGGAAATGTCAGATTTCTGACACCAGTTTCAAATAAAAGGTTTTAAGGATTTTATTTCCGTTCATCTGTGACAAATGTAACCAAGTATATGATCGTATCAATTGAATATTACTTTACTCCTTCACATAATTAATTTTAAATGTTCAAATCCAACTTATAAGCAACTCATGTGTTTTCCAGAGCAGTCAGGTTCCTTTTTTTTGTTTTTTATGTGGTGTCTAGGATGACAAACAGAGGAAGATTTTGCTGCTCTAACCCTGAAATTATGGAACTTGCTGCTGTGTGAGGAAGCTGTCAACACTTCCTGTTTTTAGGTCTCATCTGAAAACAACTCTTGGTACTTTTCACATTTCTGATTAAAAATGAACATCTTCCTTTTGCTAAATTGTTTACTCTACCTTTAGATTTATCATATTTTGAAAACTCGATCTGTTGAAATAAGTAGCAAAGTTTTTCAAATATGTGTTTTCAAATAAGTTTTACTCAACATCTAAAAGGGGAATTGCTGTGCTACAATTCCTTCTTTACAATATAGATCATTCCATTTGGATGGGAGAAATAATTAAGCCCCTAAAGTAACATCCCTTGCCTTCTTGGTCCTCCCCTTTCCTGCTTTTCACTTTTACAGCCTGAGCCTGCTTCCTACACCAAGATGCAATCACCTCACTGGTTGGGAGTTCACTACAGTAGCATATTTAGACAGCTGTAAGCCTGAAAGCTCTCGGGAAAACAGGGTAGAGGGTTTTATATATGGAAGGAGAATGAAATGGGGGGTGAGCGGAGCCACTGCGGCTTCTTCCTGTGCGGTTACTTTTTAGTCATACCTCCAAATGTTTCCCCTTCTTCCCCCATCACCTGGACAAGCTTTGACTTGACACTGGCCTTGAAGAAGTACTCAAAAAGTTACTTTTCATGAGCGCGCACTTGGTGATTCTGCTGTGTAAACTGTGAAAGAGAGTGAAAATGTAATTTCCCTCTTTCAACAGTAATACAAAGCAGCATAGGCCCAGGTGTGAGTTTTGCTACATAAACTGGATATTCTCAAAGTGTGTGTAAGAGAATCGTGTATTTTTTGGCTCGCAAGTGAGCACAGTACAGTTACTACTCACACACTCACAGAGTTTCTCTTTTTTTTTACTCTCTGTGACACTTATAAACACTTTTATATAGAAATAAAAAGTTCCGGCCAAACAACAAAACTCTGTGACTTAGTAAAATAAATCATTTCACTATGTAGTCATCGTCCACCCTCTTAAAGGAATGAAAATCATTATATTCACTGTTTTATGTACTTTTCATTACCTTGTAAGCAAACTGGATTTTTTGTTTTTAATAATAAGGAAACTTAGCACATCAATGATTCATTTCAATATTGCAGTTCAGTCAGTGTTCAGTCTTGACACAAACTCATCTAAGGAGTGGTATTGGAAGTCGTTTATGTTTCACAAAATTTAAGTAGGACCATGTAAGATGCTCAGTTTTATCCAAATAACCACATACTGTGTTCGAACAGGAAACCCGCCATTGGCCCAATGACAGCCTTCAAATGGATGGATGGATTTTACAGTTTTATTTACCAAAAGTAGTAATAGTTTAGATGTCTCGGGAGAAAATTAGTATTTTTTCTCTGCATTGAATGAACTGATCTCTGACCTTTTCAAAGAAATAGTGCCTCACAGTTTCCTGGCGCTGAGGACCAAACTACTGATTTATGTTAAAATACTGATATATCTGAAAAGCTATAGACTGATGATGGACAAATGTGTTGCCTTTTTTTCTTACTGGCGTCCAGTATTAGCACGTGCCTCCATGGAGTAAATGTTCTATTTCACATTTTTGTTTTAGGAACAAGAATGAATTGTTTGGGTCAGAAGCTGTTCTGTTTGTTTGGAATTGTCCAAGTGAAGTTGAATTGGTAACGCTTTAAAAAACACAGAACTGTGACTAGGTCTGACATGGGCAATCAGCTGTCTCCCTTGCTGAGGTCCAGTGTTTTGTTGAAATACGTTTCTACCCTGACCACCTCCATGTGCCGACATTGTTGCTCCATAAAACCGGCACTCTCCTTTGTGTTTATAATGCCAGAGTGATTTGTCATTTAACAACTAATGCTGTTTGTATTCTCATGGTTGACTTACGACACAGTCCATACAGGACACATCTCTAACATAACTGCAAATATTTAGTGTAGTTTAAACATCTGAGGCACTGATGACATAAGATCTGACAGTTATAGTTTTTCCCTCTTAAGCTGATTGATTGCTCCATTCAGCAACCAGGACAACATTTGTTCTCCTCTTTCAAGAAAGCGCTACTATTTCACTTGCACTTGGTTGCATCTAAAGCAGTGATGTCATCTTCTTTCTTTTGCCATTATCTGGTCATAAGTCTTTGATTTTGATCTTCCCAAAATTTGACATGGTGTTGCCGCAACAGTATCTTATCTTTTTTTTTCCAACCCAAAGCTAAGCTTTGTGACTCCTCTTCACTGTTTGGCAGAGATTGAGGGGAAATTTGGAGGCAAGGATAAGCATTTTCTCTTAAGTCGTGTTTATCTTGAGGCTTTGGTAAAAGCTATAATGCGTGTCTCATGGGTCATATTACATTGTTGACCTGAGTGAGCACCCTGCATTAGATATGCCAGTGGTTTTGGAAAAAGAGGGCGCGGTGGCAGGAGGTTGAGTCTGTTTTCCATATAGATCTGTGAACTGCTTACTGGATTTATACAGCTGAAAGGCTACACTGTGAATTTAATTCTCGAAGGATGGAAAGAGAATAGAAGACTTGATAGAGTGACAATTTCAAACTGAGTGGAACTTGAAGAGAAAAACTTTCATTAAATTGCAGCGTGTATGGGTCAGTTGAGTCATTGGATGTTGTCTTTTCCAGTCTCCCTCTCTCTCTCTTTTTTTTAGCATTTCTTATCCAAAATCTGCACTTTTGTGCTTCCCTTTCACATTATTGTCTTTACTCATCACATTGGGTCAACAGAATCTGCAAAAATGAGCCTAATTGAATTGGTATGAGTGTGAACATTCAACAAATGATTGTGGATAAAAATATTATCCTCCACGGATTTTTCTGCCGTGTCGTTGTGCCCTTTAAACGTACGCTGATTACAAAAGCATATGGATGAGGAATGCTTGATTGTGAAGCTGAGCTGTGGCAGGCTGATGGACAGCTTCCTCTCACTGAATGTGAGTCCTGCAGGACAGAATCCAGTTGGTGTGTGGCTGTACAATGACTAAAAAGAGCTGTCAGCAGTCCTGGCACCATGCGGGCTGTGAACATACAGTAGATGTCCATGGGCACATTTAATGTGGAGCTTACGTACCCAAACACAATACGACTGGAATAGTTTGCAAATGTAATTTCACAGGTGTGCAGAAGAAAAACTAAGGTTTTAGACTAGCCAGTACAAGCCAACATGCTTCAAACGGCGACAGACCCTAATAAGAATGAGACAAATTGCGTTATAAGGGTAAACCTCAAATCTTGTTCTGTGCATGTTGAAGACTATATATTATATGTCATTGTTTCACACACAATTGAAACAGTGTGCTTGTGGTTCATCAATTTCTTTTTTAATTGTTTCCATATTTGTAGACCAGGCACAGGTCATAACAAGGAACTGAGGCACAGATGCCCCTTTGCATCCAATGTAATTGTACCATTATTTAACTGAGTAAAACATGTCATATTTCAGAGGACTCTCTATGCTTTGACCACATTTTATCATATTGCTATCACTTTTTCTGATTGTCTCAGAGCCAAAGATAATACACGATACATTTTCGACAATGAGAAGCACATGTTACCAATGTGATTTAATTTGCAGGGTTAAAAACTGAAACCTTAGCTGTGTGAGGCATATACATGGGATCAGACACATCTTTTGTGGCTTTAAAAATGCTTCATATTGGTATGGGTGTAAAAATTCCACACTCACATCACATCATGAATAATAAGCCACTGAGACAAACCAGGTGCCTTTTTATTTGGAGGCACTCCTCATTGTCTGTGGTTGAGTTGTTGCTCTCATATTGCCATCATGAAGGAAGGCCTGTTCCATGTCTATACTGCAGCTTTGATCAGTTTTTGTTTATTGGCCTTTAAATTAGTTCTGTGCCTCTACTTTCATGGCCCTATTAATTCAGCTATTTTCGATATCTAGAAAAATGTACCTTTTCTTGTGCCCTATTTTTTTGTACTTTTTGTCTCCCCCTCGTTTACCCTTTTCTCTTTCCCGTGGACCATAACGTGTTCCTACTTGTCATATTTACCATTCTGAACTCCTGATGGAGACTTTGCAGCCAAAGAGATTGGGTTTCATAGTGTTGATTACTGGAAATGGCCGCAGTATTTTTTTTCTTCTTAAAAACAGAAAGCCTTGCAGACAAGCTGTCCAGGCTTTGTATTTATCAAGAGCCTCAGAAATTGGCTCTTCATCAGAGTGAAGAAAATGTGACCCTTTTAAAGGCAGCTCCCAAGAAAGGTGCTCTTGGCTGCAAGAAAGATTGTTGTTGAATTTAGAGTGGATGAAGTATTCTACCATCAAAAGATGAGTTTTGATGACTGTGAAGAAGAATTGTATTTCAGGTTGAATGATACTATGTTCTTTAATGAGCTTTTCTTCTTTTACAAAAGAAAAATCTCCCTGCTTGACTTAGGATCAGTTTTTTTTTTAAATGCTCATGGAGCCCAAAACAAAATAGTCAGACAGGAAAGACTTTACAAAGAAGATGGATGACAAGGGCAGGTCGCATGTCAAATGTGAACAACCCCTGATGGACCTGAGATGCTTTCTGTTTAGTTTCACAGACCCTAGAGGGAGAGAAGGTTGCAGTCAGTCTTTTTTTAGTATTTCTCTTTTATTTTCTTGTTTGTTGATAGTATGAATTGTGATAAAAAATAATCTTATTTGGCAAAGGGCTCAAGATGTATCACTTGTTTTGATCGGTTATTATGGGAAGACATTTTCCTTAACCTAAGGTGAGAAAAATGGAAAAATATCAATCTGGAAGATATGAATGAAAATTAGAAATGCAGCAAAACCTTAAAGCTTAAGTGACCTCTGTCAACTTAATCCAAATCAAGCCAATCCAGCTTGATGTAGTCCAAATCTTTTTGGGCTTGAAAAGTAATATATCTGTGAAATCCATTTATATCCAATTAAACTGAATCAAATCTGCATTGCAGCTGTTTGTGAAATTAAACCAATGACGTTTCTAGCTCTGAATGCTAAAGCTAACAGCAACTGCAAACTCCATTCATGTTTCAAGTAATTATGTACTCAACTGTTGACATAAAGATATTGAGTATATCCACTATAAACTAATTAGCTTGAGGAGATTTTCAAAAATTAAGTAAAGTTCAAAGAAACACATGTAAAATCTATGGTTCCAGATGACAGGGCGATATGGGCTCTATTGTGAAGCACTGGGGATAAACCTGATAGCTGGCTGGTCCATAAATAAGCCACAGTGCTTACCGGCTGCCCAGATCTGGATTCAGGTCCCACGCTCCCAGTTTCCTTCCAGCCCACCTTGGCGGGCCGGTTTAACAGACTCCAGCGGCTTTACATGGCTAATTTATGCCCATCCCCTCCTTTCATACCCTCTTTAAAACGTCACAGTTGCTGTGATGGGTGAAAGAAGGGATGTGGAGTGTGTGGGATTGGGGTCAAGGGTGGGGGAGTTGGTGTGGTAGTGAAATCCTGATGGAGTTAGTCCGTGCGTTCACCAGAAAGCTGCTAAAACATGTGCTAATGGGAAAAGCTTGGAGCTGAGAACACATGAGCACCATTTGAAAAAGCAGTAAATGTCACTGCTGATTCTTAATTACGTGTATTCCTCCGCGTGGCTGCTGGCTGCATGTGGGAGGCATCAGGTGGGATCACATGGTGGTTTCTAGCTTATTAAGTATGTCACTATAAAGAGTTCAGAAAATTATTAGGAATTATTATTGCAGAAATGTAACAGTGATCGGCATTTTAAGACACACATTTTGTCTTTGCTTGCTTACGTTTAGTTCTTATGATGAATGTATTTTTTTAATCGTGTGGATCTGAAGTGGATCGGATTGAACAGAATGAGATATGTCAAATGATTTACTGTCACAAAATTAATTATCCCCTCAGGATGAGGCCTTGGAAACACTATTGTTAGATTGCTAATAAGGAAATTTAATTCACATGTTTATGTCTCCCAAAGACAGTTCCTAATGTCCTTTTTTTTAAAGTAATTTTTAAATTTTTAAATGACTAATTACTAATTAATAAAATACATTTTTACAACACTTTACTTATTGATTTGCCTAAATATTGAAACAATAACCCACAGCTGTATTTGTTCTATCTGTTTATGTCCACTTTTAGGTTAGTTTAACATACAGTACATGCTCACACTGAGGGAAATTCAGTAGTTAGTCAGTTGTTGGTTGATGTTTAAATTAGAGTAAGCCATCCGGCATAACCTCACATGTTGTTCCAGGGCAGCACAAGCTGACAGGTCCCAATTACGTGTTAGAGAAATGAATGCTTTATTTATTTTATTCAAGCTCTTAAATGTTCTAGGACAAAGAGACAGGTAGAACAAATGCTCTTTTTCTGCAGGGCTGCAGGCTGATCTTCAGCAATAACAAAAATTATAACTGTCATCCTGCTTACTTTGACTTCTTCCCATTTCTCTTAAACTGGATTAAGCTGATTGTCAGGGGTCTACAGCTTCATCTTTATCCTTTTTTTCCTTCTTTTTTGATGAGCAGCTGCAAGTCGTAAAATCCATGTCCTGGTAAAACATTTTATGCTGTGGTCCCACAAGCTTTTAAAACAATGTCTTTGGTGTAAATCATGCCTTGAGCACATGCACGCCATGTGGGGGGTGGTGGGAAGTTACCTTTTATTCCACTTGAATAATTTAAACCTCTCCATGGGAGCCAAGGGGTCAGGCTCTAGAGTGCAACTTAATGTCAGTTGCAGGTAACTTTAGCTGAATTTGTCTCTCATTCTGAATCTCTGGGACTGTTAACTCAAGGCACCACCTCATGATATGACTATCTTTCAAACTGACCTCTTACTTACACATAAAGAAGTAGAGTGAAAGATCAGTTGAATATCTGCTGCTTCACCAGCAAAATTGTATTCCACTGAGTGATTAGAGAAGCTGCCATGTTTTTCAAACTTGGATGATTGTCCTTTGGTCAAGTTCCCATTTCTGTGTCAAACAGTTAAAACTTCCCATAGTTACACTCTGCTTTCGGATAAGGTTTAAGAACTCATTTAGCTGTAGTTGTGTGAAATGACTCAAATTGGCATAATTAGTTTTTGTCCTGTGATATTGATTTTCCATTCCTTTTGTTTTTTCTGTTCTGGACTGTTTTGAAAACAATGAACATATTAAAATGATAGCTGCAATGATTCAAGTAGATAAAGGACAAGTTGTATTGTGAGAGTTGTTATTTTCCCCCCTCTTCAAAAGGAGGCTTTATTGTAAAAGAATTTACAGAATGCAAAAAAGCATGTAAACCGTTGTCCACCCTGAGGAAATGTTCCTTTGTATAATGGGTTCTCAAAAACTTTGCAGTGACAATGTATTCCTGACTTCTCTTTTTTAAAACAGATCAAACCTACATGTCATTATGTGGCAGTGTGACATTTGAAACTCTTGACTTTCTTCTGACTCATAAATGGTTTAGTGAAATAAATTACGATCTGAAAACACTACTTGGTTTTCTAAAAACCACATGGAAACTGCTCTCCATGAATCTTACACTCACGAGATGCTATCTCATCAAACAAAGTATTAAGTGTGTGTCTGTAAAAATTTAAAAACGTACAAGCTTAGAATCTGGGTCCATCCAGTTACCGACTGATTGGAAATTCCCTCAAGGTGAATAAATTATTTCTTTTCATTCATTGAACATGCATTATTTTAGCAATGAGCCTACTGGGAGCTTCTAATGACAGTTATGGCCACCTTGATTCTCAATGATCCTTCAGAAGAGCAAACCTATCATACACCATGGAAGAGAACCCAGAGTGCGGACACAAGCAGATTAATATTTATTTGGGAATACTTATATCCAATCAAAACTAAACAAAAGGCATAGTGAAGCCTAAAGACATAAAGCTAAATCTTAAAAACCTGTCGAGCGAAATAAAAACAGAACAATCTTAGGAAGAATAATCACACATGATTAAGCCTTCATGCTGTAAAATACATGGTTACATGGCTGCAACTTACACATTTTGCTGTTAGCGGGTCACAACTCCCTTCATGGGCCATATTAAATTTACTATAACAGACTGTGTACGACTTTGTTTTGTAGTTTTAAACGAGCGTACCTATGAAATGTTTTCTGGTGAGGCTGGATGAGTAAAATGAATGCTATCAGCAGTGGAAAAACATCACTTCAGAATAGAATTTCACATAGCTTTAATATTGTCATGGATTATCCATTCTATCTCGCTTTCCCATGTCAATGATTACATTAGGTGTTACCATAATTGATATATAGGATGCCCCAAACTCCGGTGATCCAGAGATATAATAAACAGGATTATTGTATAACACATTAGAACATTTGTCTGTGGACAGTGAGTGCCTCCAATTCTCCAGACTCTTTTGCAACCTAATATCTAAGCTAGCCCTGGTGTATAATAACAGCTATATTGCTTTTTACTTTGCCTCATCATCTTCCCGGATTATTGTTTAAAATGTCAGGAGATATCTTCAACAATGTTATGGTAGAGAACCAGCTCCAAGCCAGTGTCAATCAAACACATTAATTTCCTCTCCGGGTGTTTCGATTTAAACTCTGGGCACATCGCTGATGCCATGGTTTATTTTCAGAGGTCGCACATTTGCAAATATTTGAAGGATTTCCTCTGAAAGCAAATATCAGAAGGTTATGGATTAAGTCTGCATGGGGTCATGACCTCTGTGTGCCTGTGAATATGTGCGCATTAATGTCTTTTTCCCACCAGGCATTAGGGTTAAGTTTGAACTATTCTATTTGTGTTGTGTACTTACACCTCCCTCTACCAAATCTACTCAGCCCTATAGTGACAGCAGTGAGTTGGACGTGTTAGTTTGTGTGAGTGTGTGTGTGTGTGTGTGTCAGCATCGGTAAAGTGCGGAGACATCCTCTCAGATGTTGTGATTATGGTCACTGACTATTTGCTCTGCAGTACAGCACATTCCGGACAGCCTTAATTGATAGCAATTATGTGGTTTTTGATTTGGTGTTTGATTGGGAGTCTTGATTTGAAGAGCACAGAGTTTTTATTGTCTTTGGACGGTCAAAGTTGAATGCCTGAACGAAAGCCTGCTACCTTGTGAGTCGCAGTGAGGAGCACCAGCATGTTGGCATTCAATTGAACTGCTCTACTTTAAATGATCTGCTTGAGATTTAGGTTTTGTGTCTTGCTGTTTCAAAATGAAGCTGGAAAGCCACTCAGTGTACAAGATATTCCCTCTGCCAAGACCTGTCCATCTTAAAGGGTGCTTTTTTCACCATAACCAGAGGATTTGTCCCTCCAGGGTACACCTGGCCTGTTCCCCACCTCCACAGTGTAAATGTTCACTCTGTGTTAAACTGCCAGATGTTATGAAAGGCTCTATTGAAGTAGACCTTCAGCTCATAAAGGAATAGAAATAAGTCACTACAGCTGAATAGTCTATCTGATAGCTTCAGTGACCAAACCATGTCATCTGATTTACATTGGACTCCCAGTCATGGTGTCATGTGATGCCAAATGTATGTCTCCATTTCTTGCTGTGCCTGGTGGGTACTTGTCAAGACAATACAGTATATTTGTTTTGGAAATCTCTAGAATCTTTAGAGGAATATAAAAAGACAGAGTGCACTCATCAGACCAAAGGAAGAAATGAGAAACAGTCAACGAGAGTCGTAGTGGAGAAGTAAATTCAGGAAAAATAGTTAAAGATAAGAAATAGAAATGCCAGGCACAAAGACATATTTAGACAAAGAAATGAAAAGCAGAAAGGTGTTTTTTTTAGATCTGTCTACTTGTATTCCCTCTCATACAAACACACAAACATACACACACAAATACAAATGTGTGAAGTCGTGAATTTGCAGCTGGCCCAGCTCCATGTTTGTATTAGCTCGCCTGACTGAGGCCTATTTATTGATTGGATAGTGCCAGGCCTGGGGACTCATGGGGTTTGGAACCCCCTGTGATTACTTCCCCCAACCTCCATGAATCGCACACACGAAAACATGCACGCACACACAATCCCCCTTCCTCCCTCCCTCCCTCTTTCCAGTACGGTACTCCTGAGGAAGGACGGTATAAGTCAGAGAGAAGACGGCAGGCAGGCAGGCAGGACTCACAGGGTTACCTACTAAGGAAGGCAAGAGGCTGAGGACTCGTGCAAGCAGAACTGGAAACAGTGGGTCACACACTTTAAGAAAACATGGAGCAACAATTTTCATCTTGCAAGCTGCTGGTGACAGCTCTTCTTATGCTGGTACTGTGATGATTACTTGATGATTTCTCAGTTTCATCATGAATTATTGCTGATATATATATATATATGTATATTTTAAATGATAGCTTTCCTTTAAACTACTTATTGCATTCCGAAAGCATATGTACTAATGTAGAAACTATCCAATCAAAATCTTCCAGAAATCTCAGAATCTTTCCAGCTGTAGCCATAACTTGGCAGTAAGGGTGAAACGTCTTAGTTTCTTCTGCTAAATCCCTTCAGTGCCTCCACTTTTTTTGATCCAGGTAACCAAAAATAGACTTGTCGTGCATGCGTAGGTCTGAAGGCTGTTTTGTTTGAGGTTTGGGCTCCCTGTAACATTACAGTGACTGCCTCCCAGCATGACAGGGAGTACTTTGCCGTGCAGTATATGACAAGGGATTCAGCAGATGTGCAAATATCGTATGTCTTGCCGGATAAAAAAGGCATCATGTGTATATTGACATAGTCTGCAGAAGAAGGCACCAGAGTCGGGTTTCTTTTTCCCTGTTGAGGAGATTTCCATCCTCAAGGAAAATGTATTGAGTCTCAGCTGACAGGTGTCTTAAATAGGCTGTCTGTCACAATAAAGCATGGCGTGGGACTGACCGACTTATCAACATGAACTTACTTCCTCCTTTTCAAAAAATGTGAAAACATGGCACATGTAATATGAACTTTTTCTCAATTTTTCACATAGTACATGCCTTTTTTGTGTAACTGGTTCTTTTGGAGGTAGCATTGTTAGTCTCATGTATGTGTTGTATCCTGATCCCAAATGCTGCATGCTTCGCTCATGAAGCTGGCCAGTGAAAATAAAAACCTGGAGGGATCATAGCAGCAGAGGTAGGGCATGTGGTTATAGAGGGTTAGGAAGATTCCAAGTGGATATTTGATCCTTTTGATTACCGGATCCAAATCCCAGCGGGACGGCTGTCCAACGTGCAGAGCCTTGTCTTCCTGCGCCTCCACGGAGAACAATAGCAGCACAGTCCGCCAAACAACTTCTTCATCTCCATCCTTCCATCCTTCATCTACTTCCTCTCCTCTGTCTTCACCGGCCTTGTTATGCCCCGGCTGTCTTGGCCCCACAACACACATCTTAGTTGTAATTGAGTGCAAAATTCACTGATTGCTTTTCAAAGGAGTACGAAGGTGGCGCTCAAAATGGTTGCCCAGAAAAAAGCCTGGGTTTATTTACTGCAATCTAAACATTGAAATAGTTGGCTTGCGCAGAAAGTAGCACCAATGCCGACATGTTTGGCTGTATGCTCCACTGACTGTGTTTAGCTCTTGCTTTTGGCCTATGCTGTTCCTCAGAAGTCATCAGCGCTGACAGCCATTTATATCAGTCCCCACGCACTTTTAATAATGTGAACCCACCACCTCTCCAGCTCAGTACAGCATGGGTGTTTTTGCTACCCCGGCCCAAAGAAAATAATCAGAGCACTATTGCTTTGTATCTGCTTTCCTCTGCAAGATCCATTCATCTTTGTAGACGAAGCACAGGGCCACGCTGTTGGAGAAAGGAGCTGAAGAGGTCAGAATAACTAAGCCATGTTTTCCTCAAAAATCTCAAGACTGTGCCCCACAATTCCAAGCTGACTGGGTCACAATAGTCTTTAGAGCAGTTATGACACAAGCGGTTTTTGTCCTTTCCTTATTCAGTTCATTTAGACTAAGTGAGCCTGTAGTCCTTTACATTTCATGCCTAGTCAGCAGGATTTAGAACTTTAAGGTTCCTGTAAAAAAACTCTGTTTCTCTCATAGTGTGAAGTTCCCAAAGAGGGAGAATGTCCAGAGTTTACATTTATAGCATTTGTGCTCTCTAAATATTTCTTCATTGTTCACTGAGGTGAAATGATTTGTCTCATATTCATCCACTCCTTTTGAGAGCCCTAAAACCTCAGTTGAATGGCAGATTATTTTATTGAATGTGTTCACACCTCCAGACGCACTGAGCCACATTCCTGCTGCCACAGGAGGTGAATAATTTGTCCCACTGTTCACTCCAAGTCTTTTTTAAAAATGATTTTCCAGCTTTCCTTCCATTCGGCAGGTATAGAGGCAGTTTTTCCTTTGCCTTAGTCTCACTCAGATAATCTGTTGTTGTTGTAGATAGCAAAGGCAAACTATTTTCCTTTTGACTTCATCTAAGCTTGGTATTAAGAACATGCAGCTCCCTGACTTCCTTATTTTATCTCCAAAAAGAAAAGAGTGTGGTTGTGGAGTAAAGCTGAGAAAAAGCAACCTGCTGCAAATCATATGCACAAAATTTTACAAATGCACTTTTTTTCTAACACCAAGGTTAGCCAGTCCAGTTAAATCCTCCCTGGAAATGAAAAGAACCTTGAGAGGCAAGTTGGAGCAGATGGAGATAGATGAAGTGGAGAGGATCTTTAATTTTTGGCCGTCACTCTACATCTGAGATGCTTGCTGTCCTCCCTCAATATTGATTTTGGGTGCTGCGGTAATATTCCGAACTCCACTGCCAAATACAGCACAATGCAATTAACGGAGAGAGGCACACAAGTGTGGCTCAAGCTTTAAGGAGGACAAACTTTGGATGACTCTGACATTTAAATTATGCAAAAGGGCCAGAAGTCAAGAGCTCCTGATTACTTCCTTTTACTGCCTCTTTCGTTCTGTCACATGTACTCTTCGTTTCAGCAGCTAATGTAATTTAGTGCAGGCTTTGTTTTTGTGCTCTTTAACTGAGCAGTTTATCATAAGAATTCAGAAGAGTCAGAAGTCAGGCTTAAATGTATCCATCAAGTCTTCTTTCACCTCTGAACTGATTTTTTTCTTATATATTTTCTTCTCTTTAAGTGCGATAATGTGGCTTTATGACTCATGAACTCTTGTGTGGTGTGTAGAGCTCACGGACAGCCCGATCAGAAGAGGACAGGGACACGCTGTGGGACGCCTGGGGCTCTTGGAGCGAATGCTCTCGTACTTGTGGCGGTGGAGCCTCCTACTCTTTAAGACGATGCCTCAGCTCCAAGTAAGGTCACTTCTTCCTTAGTTTCCTGCCAGGTTCTGGTCTTTTAATCTTTATTTTGTCTGTTCTTTTTTCACATATCTTTATCACCTGATCCTTATCGTATACTGTGCTTCCATTTGATGCCTGAGGTAATCTCAGTTTTCAACAACTTGACAAAGAAATTATTCTTATGAAAACCAGACTCGAAATAGCAGTCACATTTTTTGAATATCATACTCGGAGCATGCTGCCCTGTAAAAAGTCTCAGTGATTTAATTACCATTACATCACAGGGAAAGAGGATTTACAGGAAAGCGAAGGTTAGAAACTCACTGACCTCTGGACAAATGGAACCATCTTATTGGTAATTGAAACTCCGGGTTCAAACACTATCCAAGCTCATCTCATATTGGGAAGTCCTGACCAATCTTTCACTTCATGGCTTTTATATGTGGGCTATTTTCCTCACCGTTAGATCACTCTGGTTCTGTGGGCTGTCATAGGAGGGTTGAAAATTTCTCTGACTGCTAAGTGTATTGTAGCAGACAAACTTTCTTGACAGCCATGTGAGCATACATCTTGATTTCATCCTTGAAAATTCAAACCTCTGATTTTTGTTAATGACCCAGACATGTTTCATTGTGTTAACTTGAACCGTTAATGTTTTTGCAACCACAGGTCACATATAATAACTCTTCAGTGGGATTTGTGTTTTGCAACTAGTGAAGCCATTGTTCATCATCTCAGCTCGTGTCTCTTGAGGAACCAAGACTTTTATCCTCATGCCAAGGTCATTTGGCTGGTTAGGCTCTTGCTTAATTCAGTTTACTAAAGATAAAAACTGGGCAGAATGTGCAAGGCAAAGAGGCCGGTTACAATTGCAGTTGATAGGCAAGAGAAAAAAACGGAACAGAAGGCCTGAGAGGGTATGTTTTCCATAGCAATGTTGTCACATTTATGGGCTGGGAAATAGCAGCAGGGTGACTTCACTGCATTCCTCCTTTTTACAGTTCCCAGAATGTATTGCTCATTTGCTAAAGGTAGCCAGTGAATTTTGCTGCTAAAGTCACCACTTTTTCAGTTCGGGGCTCTAAAAGGAGCCACCAGTGACAGGAGCAGCCAGTGAGATCATAAAACAAAGCAACTGTGTAAAGACAAACTGACAAAGCAGCACAGATCATACTTTGAGGTCACAACGGAGATACCATATGGTGCTTGCACCTTTCCTTAACAATGAATCCGTCTGAACTCGCGTTAGAGAAAACGGCTTCGGAACACTGGACTGCAAAAAGCGTGTTCTCTAAGTGCCAGACCCCTACAGCACTGAACTGTAAACATTGCGGTTAATGACTTTCTCAAGAGTTCATTTCATTATATCAGCAGCAAACCACGTTTCTGTGCCTGCCTAGAGTTTTTTTTTTTGGTAAGAAAAACCTCAGAATACTGCTGGCTGTAAAACCAATTGAGGTGTTAAGAGGTGTTTGGGGTTTGAACTCCAAATTGGGATGTGGGCAGTGTGTATGTGCATGCATATGGCGACATGCTCATTCACATCCCTGCAGACTCTTGTGGCCTTTGGCGGATGCTATAATGCCTGTGGTTCTTAGGACCCACAAGGCCATGCTGACCCACCTCACCCCACTGCTGCGTGGGAATGAGGGAACAGTAGCCGGGCCCCCAGTGGCAGATCAAACAGCATCATTAAAAAACACGGCTCAAGGCTCTGTGTGTGTGTGTGTTTGTGTGTGTGTGTGTGTGTGCGTAAGGTCTTTGGAAAGAGCGGCTGGAAACAAGCCTGCAACACCCTCCAAACCAATACCACTCCAGACACACATATGAGGATGATGAACCAGGACAAACATGGGAACTGCTCAAGTGTTGCAAAAAGGTTGCTTTCTCTTTTTCACTGAGTCGCTGACAGGGAGAATTTTCTGTCGCAGTCATTCAGCGACTGTGTCAGTTTAGATTACATTTTTTTAATCTGTTCAGTCATTTGGACGCAATTAATTGTTCACCTGATTTAGGCCAAAGATTATGGCTCCCGCTACTATAGGCGACCACCATGTGTGCAGAACAGCAAACCTCAGGTTGAATCTCAACCTGTTTGTCAGACTGAGTGACACAGTGAAAGTAACAGGGTTTTTTTTGTTTTTTGCTCCCGCTGCTTCTTCATTGTGCCATTCTTGCATGCAGCTTTCCTTAAACTGCCTGCCTACCTAATCAGTGGCAGAGCTCACAGTGAGAGTATATTTTAGGCATTACAAAAACAACCACATTCCAATGTGTTCCCTCCCTCAAGAGTTCCAATAATGTGGCAAATTCTATAGATCCCACGGTGCAATTCTTTCTCTGCGGAAGGGAAAGTGTATGTGCAGAAAATACTTTTTTAAGATATGATATTAGTTTTAGATCATGCTTTGTTGTGTCTTTTTGTGTTTATTTTGAGGAGAAATTAATATGATTATTTGTGAGTTATGTGTGACGTCCTTCACACATTCTTATATATCAGCTCAGCCGTTTTCCTCTAACCTGTTGTGACACCATGATAAATCCTGAAGTCATGGCTATTAATGCTGGTGAGCCTCAACTTTGAGCCTCCAAAATGAGAAGGAAATGAAAAGGGAAATTAATTTAACTCCCTTTGCATCTTTTAATGTTGAGTTTATATATTCCTTGTCCCAGCGTGAGTTTCCACACTAATCTTTGCTACCTGTCTCTCAGCTCTTGGTCTTTGAATGTCTTTTGTTTGGGTTCAAGCCCCATGACTCGCTGTTTGATTTGGCAGTCGGGACCGTCTGGATTCGTCACCGGCTCTAATGTTCTTGCCATGCCACACGCTCCACATCCACTCCCTGCTTTCCCTATAATAATACTGTAAAAATCCTTTAGCCTTCACCCTTGTGTGAGCCCAAACTCTGCGACGTTGGCTCCAATCATGATTTTAGATTAGCTAAGGACCAATGACAGTGGAATTCCTCTCAAGCTGCAAACTCAAAAGAATATCAGTCGATCAGTTTCCACTGTGGTCTCGGATAATTGGCCTGTCATTGTCAGCATCAATGGTTTATTATCCCTCCGCAGCAAATCGCAAAGGAATCCTCCCTTTTACTAAGTGGTGAGCTCAATAATTTGGGCAGAGAGGCTGCAGACTGAGGAGAGCCATGATCCAAACTGCTCCAATCTGTTGAGCAGACACTGACTGGAAGACTGTTCCTGTTGTTCTAATGGCATAATGCCTGATTTATAGTGAAACTATTTGTTTACTCACTTTTACGGTGAGGCAAATATGAGCCCTTTCGGACTTCTTTCCGAACTCAGGGACTGTGTGTAATTGAGCTGAGGGAGTAATTGTGGTCACATTATACTCATAATCTCCTTTGCATTAGTGTGGTCTGATCGAAACACCCTTCTCCTAAAATACACTCAGAACTGCTTTCATGGCCGTTGTCTCTTTTACCGACAGTTGAAATCTTTCTCTAGTTAAACTCTTAAAATCAGCATTTTTAAAGGCCGACAGTATATCACAAAAAATCTCATTAACCCAGTTACAATGTTTCTATTTACATTTAAAAGTGTTTCAACTTCATTTGAAGATAAACAAGCATTATGATAAGTTTACACGTAGATACATCAGCATGTTGTTTGTATGCATTAATACAACATCTTATCTTTTGAATCATACTATTTTGCAAATGCACCACAGATTCATGTTTGTGGGTTGTCACGTTATCAGCGTGGAACTGTAGAATACCCCTTACTTGCCAGTCATTTGAAAAATGAGACAAGAATCAGGGGATCAAATACTAGCTGCCTCAGGCAAAGATGAATGGCGGGCATTCTGGTTTGTTTGATCATACTCTACAAAAAGTCCACCCTCATTTGAATTGCTTGTCCTCTACAGAACCTGCGAGGGGCAGAATATCAAATATCGCACATGCAGTAATGTGGTAAGTTTAGCAAACTCGTCTTTATGTAATGGATGTCAGACTGGATGAAAGCTATTAATTACACACATGCAGCCCTCGCAGTCTTAACAGCCAAGATATGTTAGTTGTCAAACCTCTTCACACATAATATCTATAATGTTATTTTTTGGGGTTTTCACTCAGGACTGCCCTCCAGATGCTGGTGACTTCCGGGCCCAGCAGTGTTCAGCTCATGCAGATGTGCAATACCAGGGTCAATTCCATGAATGGCTGCCAGTGTACAATGATCCAGACAACCCCTGCTCTCTAAAGTGTAAACCCAAGGGCTCGGACCTTGTGGCAGAGCTGGCGCCCAAAGTCCTGGATGGAACACGCTGTTACACCGAATCTTTGGACATGTGCATCAGTGGCGTGTGCCAGGTGGGAGAACGTGCTACAGAGCTGTGTTTCTTTTTGTCATCAAGTATTTCAGTTGACTTCTATTTAAGTATTTTTGGTAAATTAAAACACAATAATATGTAGGAAAAAAATCTGCCCTGCTCTGTTTGCTCTTCATTTCAGTTTCAAAAGTTTCAAATGACTAATTTGAGAAATTTATGGGCTTTTACAGGGGTAGTGTTTCTAGATTCTCAATGCATAAACAAGATTAAAAGGTTTTGGATATCATTACCAAAATGTAAAAAAAAATTCTAACTAGAGGCGAAACAAAATTATTATAGCCAGTTGCTACTAAATATGATTTACTTCATTTAAATGTCAACAGAAACATTAAATACAACCAAAGTCATTTTAAAATATCGCTTTACTAACTGAAGAGTATACCCAGAAAGCATTCTGTGCCATTTACTTTGTCAGGAATTTTAATAAATTGATATTTCACATTCGCAATTTAGGAAAGACAAAGTCATGCTTTTTATATCAAACACAAATGCACATATAGATAAAATGAGGACTTGTACAGATGTTAGGTTTCTCTACATGTGGTAGATGATGTTTCCATTTTCTTCTGTGTCTGTGTTAAAGATTGTAGGCTGTGATCATGAGTTGGGGAGTGCTGCAAAGGAAGACAACTGCGGTGTTTGCAATGGAGATGGCTCATCCTGCAGGCTGGTGCGAGGGCAGTACAAATCCCAGCACGCTTCAGGGAAAAGTAAATCATCATTTTGTTTTTCCCTCCCCAGTTAAAGATGTTTTACAAGGTTTTTTCATCTAAGTTCTTCTGGCTGCTGGCTTGTGTCATAATGATAAAATCACTTTGTGTTTGGTTGTATTTAATGTGCACATTTTTATCATGAGCAACATGCTGATGCTGTTCCATCTGTCTTGCTCCAGCTGAGGACACAGTGGTCATCATCCCCTATAAGAGTCGTCATGTTCGTTTAGTCCTGAAAGGCCCGGATCACTTGTGTAAGTCCTGGTAGGTCCGGGGTGCCCTTTAATCCAAAACAGTTGATCGTGATATTTAGACTTAGCAGTGTTTAGTTTTTTTTAGTCCACACAAGTTAATTTCATAAAGCTGAATTTGATTTAGAATTTGCTGTGACAAGTAATTTATAAAGGGGACATTTTATGGAAATATCTTTTAAAAAGTTTTGGTGTCTGGAGTCACGAGCAAGTAAAATACACAAACCTGACATTACATATGAAAATATATATTTATCTTTTTTTTATAAACTCAGAGAGCAGAAGGATTTAATTACATATAGCTTAATGATAGATAGCACACTCAATAAATAATCTATAAAGAAACTCTAATACTGATTGCAGGAGATATAACATCTTGGCCTCTCTCTTAAAAGCAAAAAAAAACAAAAAAAAAACTAAGAGAGATACATTTCTTCCATTTGCTCTGGCTCAGAGAAGTTGTGAAGCTTCCAGAAAATATCAGTGACGTCAATGCGCTGTTATCAAACTCCCTGTGGATCAAATAGAAACACTTAATAGAAACTGGTTTGGTGCTTCCTTATATCCTGACACTACATTCTGGAATTACACAAGAGCCTGTTTGGATTAATGTCAGGAGTGAAGTCGGGTCGGATTGTGGCAGCCTCCTCTGCACTCCTCACAGCCTCCTAAAAGTACCGTCATATTTTAGTTTGCCTCCAAACACTAAAGCTAGACTGAATTGTTTACATTTACGTAGATAGGGAAAATAAGGTTCTGATGTGTCCAGTGTGTTCTAGTTGTCTACTCTGTTTTTTCTTTAGATGTAGAGAGTAAAACTCTAGAGGGAGAAAAAAGTGAATTGATGTTGGACAAATCAGGTCAGTACCACCTGGAGAATACCATCCTGGACTACCAGAAGCTTTCAGATAAAGAAGTCCTGAGAATGACTGGCCCCCTCGGAGCTGATTTCACGGTCAATGTAAGAGATGATTTTAACACATAAACATTGATTATGGAATTGAGAAAAGAAACAACACACATTTTCTCTTTTCTAAAAGACTTTAAATGTACCAATGGTTTGCTCCTTTTTAGAGCCAAATAAAGAAAAACAGTTTTGGCATTAGCAATTCAATATAGTGGAATGTGTATACTTAGACAAGGATCAGGATCCAATTAAATGGAAATATTTGAGCTTTAATTGCAGCTCTACTCAACTTTCCATTTAACAGTCATCAGTATCAAATCAGGACCTCCAATCGGCAAAGGGTTTGTTTTAGGTATTTCAACAGCCTGCAGTGGTGACAGTAAATACAATTACCCTTTATAGTGAGAGAGCCAAATGCAACATTGATATTAAGTAGTTGGGCTGCATGTCCTGGAGTATTGCTCTAAAATATTCCCTCAATATACTGCATTATATTAAACAGCTACTGCTTATTGTAGTCTAGATTTTTACCGTTAGACAAATACCTCCTGTAGAAATCTTGCTAAAATAGATTTATTGACATCTTCAGATTACCAGTACAACCTCTCCAATCTTTGACTTTTTTCAAAACAGCCCTAAAAAAACTGAGTTGGTGAGCTGCACAGTGAATTTTCAAAATGGAAATGTTTTGATTTTAGACTAACAAATAGCTGTAATAATTGCAAACACATATTTATTTTTGAACTACAGTTTTTGTAGTTTTCCTAAAAAAAAATTCCAATGCGGGCAGCGTTATAATGCTGTAACAATCCATCTGTTGCATCCAAAAGGCATTTTCCCATTTTAGGCTGAAATGGAAAGAAGCACAGCTTGTACTCAGATTTAATGTTGCTACACTTAAAAAAAAAAAAAAAACTTTTCCATATGAAAAATCACTTTTGTGTTTAGGTGCTGAAAAAAATCACAGCACTTATTGAACGTTCACAATTTGTTGAGAAATGCAAATGATTAGTCAGCTTCGCTCTCCCGAGCAGCTGACATCTCTTTTCTACAGATTTATTCAGAAATATAATTTTTTTTACCAAGAAAAACTTGAAGTGGCTAAGCCTTGCCAAACTGGGCTCAGATAAAGCTTTTATTTATGAACTTCAGCTGAACCTCACTCTTTTCAGCAGAGTGCAAAGCAGATCTGGTTTCATATGTTTAGATTTAAAGATACTGGAGGACATGCAAGGCACTTAAATATGAAATTCAAATGACTTTCTTGTCTACTTGCCCTCCTTAAGGGACAACATGTGCTAAAGCACTGTGCATCCATTAATAGTAGAACAAATCGCTCTAAAACCTAAAAGTTTGCTTGGATTCATACAGTTACTCTATAGGTCTGACGTATTTTACTACAATATTTACTACAACAACATTTTTCTACCTTGTCAAGTGAGTGACATAAAAAATTATAGAGGCCACAGCCTCGGAAATGTCTGTGAAAACTTCCCTTCTCATAAACATGAGTCAGGAGTGAACAATAAATAGGAAGTGAGGAGACCGAAATCTGAGTAGCTGTGGGGGCATCATTTCTGATCTGTTTGAAGGCACACAGCCCGGTTAGATCACGGTGCTGGAAAATAAGTTTGCACAAATGGATTATTGTCAGACAAGGCTGTGGCCAGAATTTCCCCAGAAAACATATGAATGTCAGTGAAAGGCAATAGAACTTTATATATGCTGTAAATATTCCTGTTATTTTTCAAAATAGACAAAATGAGTTTGACTAATGGACTGACGCACAGCCTAAATTTCTACTTCAGAAAATACTAAAAGAAACAATATCCTGTCTAAAGGTGCTTTGCAGATTCTGTCGTTATCATGTGTTCGGTCGGGAAATGGGCAGTAACTGAAGCTTTGTTACTTATGAAGCTCATCTACACTTCAAATCGTGTGTTGCCTTTAAATACTTTTAACAGATTAAAACAAAAGCTAACATTAAGCTAACAAACGCTTACATTGAACAAAAGCTAACCGAACAATGTTGTCACTATAGGTCAAATAAATCATTGTAACTGAGTTACCTCAGAACATCAAATTTGGATTAAGGAAAACTGATTTCATCTGGCCGAACCAACAGCTCCATGTGATTCCCACTGCAGAGGAAAATATTTTCATGGCAGACAAGCAGGTTTATAAAATCATGTTATTTATGTTCCTGACAATCTGGGTCTCAAATCACTTTAAGCAGAATAACAGCTTGATTTAGTTGATTTATTTACAGACTAAATATTAGATCAGTGAGAGAGCTCTCAAGTCCTTTCAACAGCCACCAGTCAAATGCAAAGAGACACAAATGTACATTTAATTGCTTCTAATTCTGCCAGTAAGATCAATATGGTCAATTCTAAATATGCATAAAAAGATGACAAATCTGGTAGAAAGGAGGAGAAAGTGTTATAATTTTTTTAATTATCAGAAAATATCATTGTACAATCCATATTTATGGAAATAATAGAAAAAATGCATGATTAATTCTGCAGGTGCAATTTGCCAGTGGAGCAGATAGTGTGGTCCAATACATTTACTATCAACCCATCGTCCATCGCTGGAGAGAGACAGACTTCTTCCCCTGCTCTGTCACATGTGGTGGAGGTAAGCATCATTCAAGTATACGCGTTTCAACAATATTTACAACCAACTGACAAAAAGTCATGAAATGAACAGATTTTGTGTCCTCTGACTGAGGAGAAATTCTTCTTTTAGTGCTCCGTTTGACAGTTTCACTCTTGTCTGCAGGTTACCAGCTAACGTCTGCAGAGTGCTTTGATCTGAGGAGCGGCCGAGTGGTGGTGGACCAGTATTGCCATTATTACCCAGAAAACATAAAACCCAAACCCAAACTGCAGGAGTGCAACATGGAGCCCTGCCTGGACAGGTTGCATACTAATCATTCTGAGGAGTACATCCCCTGGGGTTGACTGTTTAGTTTTATCAGCATAATTTTCATTCTAAATCCTGATTAACTTATTTGTTCATGTGCTGCAGTGATGGCTACAAGGAAATCATGCCGTATGACCTTTACCACCCTCTGCCTCGGTATGTAGTCACCAGCTGTGAAGTAACCATTGATAAGCACAAGCGTGGCAAATCCTAACATCAACTGATATCCATACATCTTTTCATGACATGTGACTTTACAATGTGTCAGATGGGAGAGCAGTCCCTGGACCGCCTGCTCCTCCTCCTGCGGTGGGGGCATCCAGAGTCGCTCGGTGTCGTGTGTGGAAGAAGATATGCAGGGAAACATAACTCCTACAGAGGAGTGGAAGTGTCTCTACTCTCCAAAGACAGCAATTCTGCAGCCCTGCAATGATTTTGAGTGCCCCACCTGGCTGGCGCAGGAGTGGTCACCTGTAAGTACTGGCCAATTAGGTTTTAAGAAATCGAAACAAACAAGAATAAGGTGTAACCAATAGAACTCGCAGGGGTTGACCAAGATAAAACAGCAAGCAAAGGGAGAAAGAACACATTTTTCCTGCTTAAAGCTGCTAAAAGTGTAAGCAAAAATGTTTAGAAAAGTAGTGCAAAAATGTAAGTGTTATAGGAAACTATAGTCCCAGCTACTGTCCATAATAACCAAATGCTGGAAGGCCTGGTTTATTCTTGTAAATTGAGTTGTTACCAATGAAAATTCTCCTCACACTTAAAAGACAACTCAATTTGTTATTATTTTTGGCTCAAGAAGCATCTTGAATGTGACAGGAACTTTTTGACTGCCCAGGCTAAAACTAATCTCATTACAAACTAATATCCTCATTAAAATGCATCTGGATAACTTATTGTTCCATTTTGCAGAGCAGCTATTACCAGTCATTCCAGAAATGTTCCATTCAACTTCCTCATTGGCATTTTTTTATCCTGCTTCACCAGCTAAACACTCACATGCTGAAGCCCAGGGAGCCAGATTTGTGGGCCCCTTTAAACATGGGATGCTGTTTGTGTAGCGCATTCTTCCTCTGCCTTTAAAATGCTTGTTTTGGCAGAAGATACACAAGCAAGGTCTTGGAGGGATTTTAGAGGGTCTCACTCTTTACCTCGTTTGTAGAATGAGGCTTGCTATCAAATACAAGCAAAAATCCTGTAATGTGAAAAAGAAAACACACTCTCTTTCAAATAGGGTTTTATATTTCAGGACTGAATGAAAACAAAACATTTGATCCTAAACAAGAAACTTATGCAGCAATATCTTGAAGTAATAATTTTGTGTTTCACATTATCAGCCTCTCGTGTCAATGTGGAAGAATGTAGCCAATTCTTCTTTTTGATGTTGTGTCAGTTCATTGAGGTCATACATGGCTCTCTTAAGGTCCCATTACAGCGTTTAAAGCAGGTTGGGCTTTTCAATTTGACTGGACCATGAGAACATTTTTCATATTCTGTTATTGATTTTCTGCGTTTCATGCTGCTTCCTCCCATTTTTGATGTTTGTTTTTTTCAAACTTTAGCTATTAGTTTGGAAGCCTCACATTTGACAGCAGGAAATGAGCCTTTTTGTTCCCTTTCGCCATCAGTGCACAGTGACCTGCGGTCAGGGTCTACGCTACAGGGTGGTGTTATGCATCGATCACAGAGGACTCCACGCTGGAGGCTGCAGTCCTACCACCAAACCCCACATCAAGGAGGAGTGTCTGGTTACAGTGCCCTGCTACAAGTCCATTGGTAAGTTTTTTTGGTGTTATATATAACCTAGGAGCTTTTTCTAAATGTTCCTATGCAATGTTCAGCATTTCTGTGATTTCTTTGATTCAGATACACTCCCTGTTGAAGCAAAACCAATGTGGCAGAAGCAGGCAATAGAGTTGGAGGAGGAGGTAACTGTGACAGAGGAACCAACGTGAGTAACACTCACACACTTACAAATTGATGGCATAAAAGTGTAGAAGGACATCTGTATTTATTTTAAAAGAATTATTTGTAATTCAAGCTTCAAAATGTGTTGCAGAACACAGAGTAGCTGAGCTCAGGAGCTTACAGCTGCAGGGATTTGTCATGCAAGTGGGGAAACTATGCAAAGATGCCACTCGCTTTCATCTTTTAGGGAAGTGGATATACAAAATATAACATTTCCCCTCTGCAATATTAAAAAAGCAAAAGGTTAAAAAGGGTTGAAATTAAAGCGTGCAGGGTTGAGTTATGCCATTAAACCACCACACTGTCATGGTTGTGTTCATGCCAGGAGCATTTTTTGTAAAACAATGAAGTCAATATGAACATTCATGGTTATTTTTACACCTTTCCAACAGAATATGTCTCTGCGCACATCCTCTAGGTGCCATGGGTTTGTTGTGCTTTTCATGAAAGTGCAATAAATATACTGTATGAAGATAAGGGTTTCGGCAAAACATGAGAAAAAAAATGTATTTAGAAAAAACATTTGTGCAAGCTTCATTCACTTAGTACCACCATTACTTCATCAAACCCTGTGATCTTTCAGATCTTCCTGTCCCACATAACAGTAGAATAATAGTGGCTGTCTTCTCAGATCAGACAACAGTTAGACACTTCCTTGAGTTCTGCATGACTTGTATTAGAAATAACGTTCCCACAACATCTGTTACTCTGGCTTAACTTTGAAGCACGACAGGGGTCGAGAGAAACGCCAAAACATGATTAGATTCTTTTGTGGAGAATAATGAAACGAAAAGAAAAAAGTCATTCACAAGCCAGCAAAAACATCTGCCTACCACTTATAAGTCTAGGTGACAGATTTTAACCATAAATGTACACAGTATTTCTTTTGATGGAAATTAAATTGATGGGGTTATCACGGGGCTCTGCTGAATATAACAGAAATGTGTTGTTTCCTGCCATGAAAGAAATCCACATTGTTTTTTGAGCTGACAGATGCACTTTAACTACCCATGAAGACAAACATTACTGTGGCCTTGCTGTTGACTTTGTTTTTGCTGCTCCAACCTCTAACTACCAGTGATTCATTTGTTTGTCCTGAACACAATGAGTCCCTAAGCGCTCATAAAGAGCCAACCTTGCTGTAATTATGAGTTTTTTATTGAGGTATCATATAAAACAGCGTGGAGCTTTTGTGTTGTGGTCAGACAGGAAGGAATGCTGCACATAAGTAAAAGCTGCTGTGTTAGTTGCACTTTTAGTGTACATGTACAATTACTTTGGCCTTCTACTGGAAATGCACAGATATGGGCACTGTGAGCAATGATTTGTTATATTACATATGTACTGAGCTGATATGGCTTTTTGAAATATTATTTTAAACAGTATATGCCACAAATAAACTAGAACAGGTGAGCTAAGTCTAAGCCTGAAAATTCAAGTGACATTCAGTCAGAGATCAGACACATTATAGGTCGAGTCATCAGAGATTTTGGTGCCTCTACTTTAAAAGTTTAACAACCAACATAAGTTAAGGATGCTTCCCCCACCTTTGGAAAAGCCCTGTCTGATCTGATTTGTCATTGTTAGTGGCCAGTGCTCACATTTTCAAATCACAAAGATTTTTGGATGAGGCTATGTGAAATACCATGAATATAACCTGTATTACTACTTTTAATCTTTAATGGGTCAGGTACTGACATTTATTTAAGATCCACTAGCTGAAAAGTATCAGCAAGTCAATCTTATGTTGGGAATGTTTTAATGTCTTTAAATAGATTTAGTTGCCTGCTGATGAATTGGTGGAGGTGTTTGGAGTTTTCCCTACTTTTATCCATTGTTAAAGATGAAGAAGGAAGTGCGTGAAGTGAATTGAGAGTGTATTACCCTACAATAGCTTGACTCTAATGCTTTACAGCTGCTCAATTAATCACAGCAGGACTGCATTTCATAAATACTCTGTGAGTTTATGAACCTAGCAGCAAATGAATAAAACCTGTTAATATGGAATGCTTGAAAATTTTAATTGCTGTCAAATTGTTTTTAAGAGAACATAGCTGAACTAGGGACAGATCTCTTTTTTTCCAGCCTATTTGTGTATGTTATATGAGCAGAAGGTTTTCTTTATTGTTACATTTAATCATGCTTTTTATATTTCCTCAAACCTGCTGGCTGTTCTTTGCAGCTTCATTCCTGGTCCCTGGCAGTCGTGCAGCAGGACATGCGGTGCTGGGACACAGCAACGGACCGTCAAATGCCAGGTGTTGCTGTCTTTCTCCCAGACTGTTGCAGACCTGCCCGATGATGAATGCGAGGGGGTAAAACCTGATTCAAGCCAGCCTTGCTATCGTACTCCGTGCTCTGGAGGATTGGGTCACGGAGGAGAAGATGAAGATAAGGAGGAAGACCACGAAGAGGTCAACAAACAACAAAGAGAGGAACTACACGATTGGGAGTATGAGGGCTTTACGGAGTGCTCAGAGAGTTGCGGTGGAGGTATGGGTCGTGTCTCGGATGTGAGAATATCAAGTAACATTAAGAAGAGAGTTAAAAGTATGGCAATATCCTTAGATACTAAGGCTAAATCTGTTACATGCTAAAATTCTATCATAAAATGCAAATGATTAGTTGACTAATCTCAGTCTTAATATTATAATATTAGCATGTGGAAAATCTGATGGCTCATCCTTTTGTTCTGATGTTATTATGTTAAAATGTAATATACAGGACCAGAGTGATAAATTATCACACATCTTTTTTAATTCAAAGGATAGGAAACAGGGGCTTGCTAAAGTCTGGGTACCCCTGTTTATCAGAAGAGCAGAAAGAGAAAAAGACTTTCCAAAAGTTAAAGACTGTATTTTCTAAAAAAATAATCTAGACAGGATTTTCATTATTCCATCTTTTATTGCTTAGCAAAAAGAAAAAAAAAGAAAATGAGAAATCTAGCTAATTTTGGCTAAATCAGGTTTTTTTATTACATAGGTTTCAGTTTGTGCAATTCACGGGAGCAGTTTTTCCTTAAGTAACAAATTGGTCCCCTGATTTCTGTCAGCAGCACAAAGCATGACTGATTCCATCCCTGATTTAGTTGGTGAAGAAGCGTTCTTTTATTGAAATTCTTTTGAAATTCAGTTTTCTTCCTCTAAATGTACCTTAGCTCATTGTTGCCAAAGAGGTACAGTAGTTTTAAACTTAATCAAGACTTGTTTCTAAAATTCACCAACTTTATTTAATCCTCAGTTTTTTCTGCATTCAGAAATGTCTGCTGCTGATTTCTGTGATACGGTTGCGCAGACCCAGACCACATATTTGCACAGGTGCTGCTACGCAATGAATGACCAAAGTGATCCCAGACTCCAGAGTCTGCCAGATCCTCCTGAGGGTTGTGATATTAAATGGGCAGTTTGATTTGCCTCTCCAACAATCCTGAAAAGATCTTTCAGAAAGTTTTGTTTTTTTAGAATTAAACCTGACCTCCACTGTTCCTAATATCTGTCATTTCAAAGTCTCCTGACAAACGGAGGAAATGGCTATACGCAAATTGTTTTTATCCTCTTCCAGCTTTCCCTTGCTCTGTGGAGATCAAATATTTTAGATTTTGAAAGTGCTTGGCAGCTTTTTAGAGGAACCCCCTCTAAGAAGATTGAAGTATTTGACTGAACAAGGTGCAGAGAGAGTTTTTAAGTCATCATTTGGGCTTTTTAAACAAATAATATTTTTAATTGCAATGAAATTTCCTTATATTGGCAGTCAATGACTAAACTCATGGCAGTATTGGCTTATAAATACCCAGGTTAACCCTGAAAGTTTTGTGTCTCAAGTGCAGACCAGAAGTGAATCCTGTGCCAAGAACAGACACATGTCCTAAACATCCTGTCAACATGTGTTAATGCCCACTCAAGCACCTGCGTGTTCATGAAAAAAACTCTTGTCTCAGTTTTTTATTTCTAGCAGCTCATAGTGCCCCAAATATATGCATCATAATTTGGAAGTCAGATATTCTTAACAAGAACAGTATGTGCACTGGAAATGCAGAGCGTGCCAGAAAGAGCATGAGCAATACCATTGGTGTTTCTTAGGTTTGTGTATGTATCAGTAGTTTGCTGTCTAACTACAGGGGTGCAGGAGGCTGTGGTCATCTGCCTGAACAAACAGACCAGGGAGGCTGCTGACCATAACCTGTGTATCAGCGCCCGCCGGCCCCCATCACTTCTACAGGACTGCAAAACTCAGCCGTGCCCACCCAGGTACAGTGAAGCCCACATACAGTCCTTATCACAGTTATTATCATAAAAATAGTTTAAAATGGTTTATGTATGAACATTAAAATGAACTTTGATAGATTCAGTAAAAAGGAGGAAACGAGTTTCTGAGAAGGGTTTGGCTGCATTTAGGAAGAAAATATTAATTGAAAACTTGATTAAAACCAGAATGTTCTCTTTTGTTGTCTGCCAACAGTGTATCCTTAGATGTTTATGTACCATTTTGGAGATCTTTGATGCATACCCAGGTTATACATATGAAACTGCTTAAATCTCATACTATCCAAAAACACCATCTGGATCAGTTAATCTGTGCCAATAGTTTGTTATGTGAAAAGGATACAAATATGTATTCAGATGCCTCTAATTTTTTACAATGTCCGGAACAAACCAAACCACTTATGCGAGTGAGTTGTCCAAATTAGATTTAGGTCACTTGAGTTCAAGTAATACTGAAGAAGAATTATGGAGATTGATGCATTTAGAGCAGGAAATTGAGGAATGTGAAACATGGAAATCTATGATCTGTTTTAGTCGTAAATCATATACTTAACCTGCAAGGCTGAGATCTAAAAGCAGCCCTAAGTGACCACAGATCAATGTGACAAAATTACATTATACGCAGAACATTTTAAATTGTAATGTTGGTTTACTAAAATAATACAAGCAATCTGTTTTGAAATATCTTGCATAAAGAAATAACGAACCATGGACAAAAGCAGAGGGCCAGGGTGGAATTTTTGATTGTCAGAGTTTGTATTCACTGACTGGTTAATTGACCCAGTAAAATTTCCCATTGTGACTTCTCTTCTGCTTGTATAGCAAATGTATGGTTCCTTATCTCCAGTGCTTTTCTGTTGGTCCCTTTCTCTTTGTTTTCAACACATAATAACCTTTGATTCCATGAGCACCTTTTAACCAAATAGAGAATTTGATATTGATGTATTTACATTGAATTTAGCTGTCCTCTGATTAAGGATTCAGTGACAAAAAGTAAAAGTTATTTTCCAATTCCCAGAACAAATTACAAATCACGTTTCTTTGTTGGTATACAAAAAATTTGACAGTGATCAGAGGCATAGTTTTTGGCGATACTGTAACTGGCAATGGCAGAGCATAAATCAACAGTAAATTAGTCTTGTATTTCCACATCTGGACACACTGGGAGGCTCATGTGGAAGCACCTTCCAAAAATTAAGTAAAGTCACTTTTTAAACGAGATTTGAAAATACAACACTTCTTCAACATTCACCACAAAAACTTTGTCAAAACATTTATTTTTTGTCAAAGTCACCAACAGAAATTTGGATGTGAAGACTACCAGCACTGTTTAAATTGTGTAATGTAATTTAAATAAAACTGAATGATTTGGGGGTTAAAACTGAAAAACAGTACTCTTACACATAGTCGGAACTGAAAAGAAACGGTGGGTGGATTTTGTGGCAGGCCACACGTTTCAGGTTAACACCACGCACATTGTCAGTGCTCCACCACTTACACTCTTGTCCGAAAATCCGGAGGCTTGCAGGCAGGCCTTGCCTGTTTTTCCAGGCCTTGAGTTTTGTTTTCACGCACAACAAACGCTGCATTGGGCCTGTTTCCTTTGGCTCTTTGCTCCCTCCCTAAGGCCTCCTCACTCTCCCATATTAAGCTACACTTTTTGGATAGTGTTCCCTCTGAAGGGGAACGGCCATTGGATTAAATTTGTACCAGTCCATGAACAGCCTTCATCCTCAATTCTGCTTTGCCCCAGGACTCCTTGAATAAAAGTGAATAGTTTGAAAGTATCACTTAGACGGTCTAACAGAAAGTAAAGTTGCAGCAGTCTAGGTTATAAACCGTAGGCTTAGAGCAATATTAAATAGTTGGATGCAGCCCTGAGATTTGAATGAAAATTTAAGATAATGTTGGGCAGCAACATAAATACGGTCCTTATATGTTGCTTTGAAAATTCATTTGTAGATTCATTTTCCCTATACATTTGTTTATTTTCACAATTTTTAGACAACAAGAAAAAATCAAAAAGCAATTTGATGGAATTTTATTCCTTTCTGATTTGAAATTGATTTAAAAAGTTTAATGAATATGTTTCTTGCAGGTGGGAAACAGGGGAGTGGAGCTCATGCTCGGCAACCTGTGGGGTTGGCCTGATGACACGCAAAGTAGTATGTTCCCATCGACCCTCTCGAGACAGCAACAACACCGTTGTTCTTCGGGGCGAGGACTGCCCGAACACCAAGCCCAGGCCTGTCCAAGCCTGTAACCGCTTTGACTGCCCCCCTATGTGGGACACACATGACTGGGGACGGGTAAAGCTTCTTGTTGATTTATATACAAATACATAAATACGTGTAAGTACACATTATTTTTGGCAACTTTGTATTACTATTTGCACAGTGCTCACAGAGCTGTGGTGGTGGAGTTCAGAGGAGGCGTGTGCTATGCAAACAGAGATTATCAGATGGAAGCATCCTGGAGCTGCCTGACACCTTTTGCCCCTCCAAAAGCCCTGAAAACCAGCAGCCATGTGGCAAACAGGCCTGCCCACCTCAGTGGGTCACAACTAATTGGTCCCAGGTTGCCAAACTTTTTAGATTTATTGACCATGTCATTTTTCTGTCGCATGAGTCAAATGAAAATCGAACCTTGTTTGCATTGTAATGGAGTCAATTCTAACTTATGTGTCCAGTGTTCCGTGTCCTGTGGACATGGCATTCAGACGCTACAAGCTTCCTGCCAGCAGCATGGAGAAAATGGAAAGTATTGGACTACAGACCCTAAGAACTGCTCCATGATGCCCCGACCCATCAGAATCCGGCCATGCTTTCCCAGGCACTGCGAAAGTAAGGGACGCTAAAGTCATCTTAAGATGAAACACACTTTTAGTCCTGAGCAACAATAAGTAGCTACGTTATAAGTACTTAAAGCTTTTTAAATTGTAAACATATTCTCTACTAATTCATTTGCAGACTCCCTGAAAGCTGATCCCACCATACTGGCCCAAAGGAAGGTTTATATCCAGTGGAGGAAGGGAAAAAAGGTGCATTTAGTTGTGGGAGGGTATGCCTACCTCTTACCCTGGTCAACCGTGGTCCTTCGCTGTCCAACCCACCGCTTCCGCAAAGGGCACATTAAGTGGCTTAAGGAAGGGAAACCTCTGGTAACCCTCCCACACCTCTCCATAAAATCACAGGGGTATGTGAAAATTCAGCCAATTCATCCGTCTGACGCTGGGATTTACACATGCATCGCAGGCCAGGCACAAGAACACTTTGTCCTACAGATCATTGGCAGCAAGCAAAAGCTTTCCGTTCCTGAGTCATGGCTGCTTGAAAGTGGTCAAAATAAGGCTTGGCAGCCTGATGTTGCCGCAACTGCTGGAAGATTTCAGGAGATAGCCATCTCCCTCAACAAATATGACAACCTCGTAGAGCGTTTACTTCAGCTCAAAGGCTCCATCAGCGATGAGAAAAAACATTCAGACAAACCTTTTGCTAGTGAAAAGAACAGGTCAACTCAAGAGGATGAGAGGGCAAGTGAGGAACATTCCATCCCCACCCTGCTCATTGCTGATAGCCACATGCTAGATGAGATCATTCACAACCTCTCTGAAGACCCTGAACGTCCACAAGGAGAACAACTCATTACTCATCTGTTCAGTAGGCTCACGATGACCAAAGGTGAAACCAATGAGTCTACCCTTCATCCTCCGGAAAGCGCAGAATCTGCCACACAAGGACCACTCCTTTACAAGCCAAACACCAAAAGCCACACATCCAAAGGTAGAAAACCAATAATAATCCAGCGGCCGAAGAAGGTTGGTGTGGTCCCACAGTCTCAGATTTTTTATGTGGGAGGGCCAGTCTTTCTTCAGAAACCAGTGGCTATGTTGGAATTAAGATGTGAGGCTCTTGGGGACCCTCAACCATCCATAACATGGACAAGAACTGGAAAGCAGTTACTGTTCAGTGGAAGGTAAGAAAAGCTCTGTACATTAGTTGTCATGCAAATGTGGTGGCTCACTATTGTGTTTTGTCTTTGTACTGGCAGAGTAGCCTTGTTGCCCAATGGTTCAATGAGGATTCAGTCTCCAGGGAAAGGAGATGAGGGTTTGTACACATGTACTGCCAGAAATCATCTTGGAAGCACATCTCTTTCATCGTGGCTGCACGTTACAGGTAAAGTTTATACATCTCTAAATGGTTACTTTGTCTGGAATTAAGTTTGGGTTTTTTTTAACAGGCACTGAAAACATCGCATCATGATGTAGCTGAAAATAAACAAGTGGTGACCTGATGTTAAGGCGCGTTTGTCCTAATCTAGTTTTATGTAATCCAGTTTACAGCAATTTGTGTTGTTCCTTTGTGGTTCAGGCTGAGAGATTCTGGGAAAGCATTTTTCCAGCATGGACTTAAGAGCAACCACAGGCAGACAGTTCAGGCAGCTTTTCCTTATATTGGTGGCACATCTGGCTGCGTCAGTGATGGGGAATGTCCGGTGCATATGACAGCTCAGGTCATCTCTGAGCTGCACTGCCCTTCATCATTTCCAAGCATGATCAGTCAGAAAATTGCTGCGTTCTCATCAAAGCACCGCCAATGTGGATTTCCTGATTTTACTGCACTTTTCCTCTCCATGCTGCAACAATTACAGGTTCCAGGCAATGTTTCAAAGGAGATTAGTTCGACGAACCCTACTCAGCTAATGTAAATGGAAAGGATAAAGAGACTTAAAAGTGTTTGAAAATGGACCAGTTGTGTTTTCTTATATTTTAATCAAAATCTGTTAAAGGCAATGTAATGGCTCAGCTCTTGAACACCTAATTGGTAGAGTTGGAGAAAAGGGAATGAAAGAAACCATATAAGGAAATGTACTTCCAGGCTTCAGTCTTTGTTACAGACAAGATTATAACTTAAATAGAAACAAGTTAGGGAAATATAACCACAGTTTCACAGTGTTAAAGGGACCAAAAATAAGATTGTTTTATTTTTCTTTTCATTTCAGTGCCAGCTCTTCAGAACGTGTTCTCATGAATGTCCTCACTGAACTGTATGAAAAAAAGCTAATTCTGGTTTATTGTATTTTAAGGTGGGAAAGGAAGAAGCTGTGCCCACAGTAACAGCAGTGCAAGAAGTGGACCACCTTGTCCTGAGAGGAGTAACAGCAGTCAGTCAGTTAAGATGTGCAGAGGACCAGCCTGCTCCCTCAGGTCTGCTGCCGCTACGGCAAGATCTGTTTACATAAAACAAACTTCAAGTGTGCCCCGAATTTCAAAATGAAAAAGATTTCTCCTTTGGGTGAATTAGATGGCAGGTGGATGCTTGGTCACCCTGTTCAGCCACTTGTGGAGGTGGATCCCAGTCAAGAAATGTCCGCTGCATGAAGGGCTCTGACATTGGTTTAAAGGAGGTAGAGAGCAAGCAGTGCCTTAAACTGGGGAGACAGCCCTCTAATGCCAGACCCTGCAACATTCTCCCCTGTGCCAGATGGGTTGCAACTCCTTGGGGGCTGGTAAGTCCAGTTATCTCGAAGCAGAAACAGTTCTTTATGACTGAAGCTTGAGTTTACATTTGAAAGACAACTCAGTTAGAAATTAACTTGTTGTCAATTTGCTACAATTTCAGTGTCATGGCCAGTGTGTGGGTCCTAGTTTGGCTACACAGCACCGATACGTTTACTGCCAAGACAAGAATGGTACCAAGGTTACCTCTAGGATGTGCTTTGGGCTCAGGAGGTAAACATGCATTTGAAATCAGTTCTTTCTTGAGTTGGTGCTTCATGCTACTTCAAGCTAACGTCCGGTGGCTGCACTTTCAGACCGAGCTCCCTGAAGAACTGCTCCACAGAGGCCTGTGCCCTGCACTGGCATGTTGGCCCATGGACACAGTGCACTGCCTCCTGTGGGCGGCATGGCTTCCAGTCACGTCAGGTGACCTGCAAGCACCATCGCACAGGCAGGGCCACACGAGAGCACCACTGCATGTGGAGGCCTCGCCCCCCCAGCTGGCGGCGATGCAACGTTTTGTCCTGTGGCAGAGGTGAGGAAAAAACCTGCAGATAATTTAATTATTTTGTCAGGAAATAGCTGCTGGCTTTAAAATGAGTAACAACTAATGAATGTTTCTCAAGTTAAGGTACAAAGAATAATATAAAAAGAAAAATGACTGAAAATGTACTTTAAAATATTTGTTTTCATAAAAACTAAATATCTGAACAAAAATATTCCAAAAAGGACATGATTTCCATTCAAATGCATAACCTCCTCTTTTAACAACTCTGAACTGAGCAGACAGATGAACTCAAATTGGATTTGAGTGACTCTGTTTCGACCCTTCTTGTGTACTCCAGCAGGAGAATGTCGAGATAGTACGAGGTACTGTGAGAAGGTTCGACAGCTGGAGCTCTGCCCGCTGCCGCAGTTTAGGAGCCGCTGCTGCTACTCCTGCCGAAAAACCTGAGGGCTAGGCGCCAAACCCGGCATGTGGAAAGTCTGGAGAGGTTGGGGAAGGTACCAGCGGGCACTTAAAACCTTTGAGCCCCATCCCAACAACCAGCCCTGTCCTCAGTGATCAGTCTTGGGATGATTAAGTGTGGAAAAAAGTTTCATTTTGTCATACCCAAAGTGGTTGTGATTTTCCTTCTGGATGATCTGTGTGGGTTTCAATTTGAAAGCATTATTACAAAAGAAAAAACCTGTCTGCTAATGAAGCCTTTAGTTTCATTTCCTTTTTCTTTTATTTTTTAGATCAAAGTTTTTCTGCTTTTACTTTCCAATTTATGTAAATTATAGATCAATTCCAATATAAACAATAGAAACCTAAAGTGACCATATGCCTTCTGAAAAGGGAACTCAGGGCCCACATGCATTGACTAATGGCTTCCCAACAGAATCTGGTGTACTTTTGGGGTATTTTCAACAGTCAATAACCTAACAACATTTTCAGAGGTAATCCCATGAGTAAATACGGGAAATTCCTAATGAAAGGTTACATACACATTTCTTAATAATTGATAGACCTTTTTTATTTGATTCCCTAGATTTCTGGGTAAACCCACAAGATAGTGATAACCACTGGAGAGTTGTTTTTCTTTATTAATATGGTTTCTAGACAATGTTGTTCTATAAATGTGACAACAAAAGCACAAGGCTGCTAATAATCAGGAAGTAACTTAAAATCGAATATCTGATACTTTCTGTGTCTGCCATGAGGGGAATGAATCATTAGCCCTGCTGCCGTTTTGGGTGAGGTGTTGGAGGCAGAATGCAGGTGTTTTAATCCCCAGTCTTCGATCGGAGAGAAAGTAGGACAATATACAGAATTTGCATGCATTGGTTGCACTAATGGAGCTGACTGAAGCAGATAATTTTTTGGAAACAAAACAAAGCTTATGTTGCACTTGGAACTCACAAAGTCTTTGTTGAGAACATGGCTTGCAGAGTTGTTCTTATTTTTTTATTTTTTGTTTTGTTTCTAAAGTTACATTTTGTAGATATTGTGTTCTGTGATATCTCTGAGTTTTTGTCAAAATGACCTTTTAACCACTTTTGTGATGTTACAGCATGTTTTAGCATGAGACAAGACCAGTTGCTCCCCTTTAATTTAATACAGCCCTAAAAATGTCACTTCTTTAACACTTTTTAGAAGAAAAAATGCAACGCTTACCTATGATTGCTGTTCTTTTTTACTTACTGTCGCATTCACCTCCTGGTTAGTGCCATAGGGAACCTTATAGAGCTCATTAACCATACTTTCAGTTATGTGCCAGATAAGCAGGGTTTGCACTTCTGACTTTATGTTTTACTGGTTGTTGAGTTGTGGATATTATGTCACAGGAGGAAAATATCGTTTAAACATACATATGCTCTTAAGTTATGTAGATATTTGTTGTGTCATTTTTACTATTTATTTTGGAGTTTTCTTGTGCATAGTTCTGTAAATACTTTCTGGGGGCGCGGGGTGGGGGGCGGGTTGGGGAGTGGGGGTGGCTCAAGCTTTCATTCCGCCGCCGTAGCTGATAGTAATGACGTTCATGCAGGGGAACCCTCTACTGGTGACTTTATGTGTTGCTCTCTGCTCCTGCCCCATTTGACAAACAAAACTAAATACATTCCTTTTTATAAACTGTGTGTTGTGTTTCTCTTTATGAATAAAAAAAATATGCCTGAACTAACAAGGTACAGTGCTTCAATTTGTTCGACTATTAAAAAAATTGGGCCGTGACCCTCACCAACCTTACCCAGAACATCAAGTCAATAATACTGTATATCCAGTGTTGCATTGGAGGGTTCCACAACAAACCTGACATTATGACAAGACTTTCCACACCACTAAAACAGTCCAGGGCTCTCTGTGAAATCCAATAGTGCTTCCCCTTTTTGTGTTTTTAAATGACTTCATTGTAGTTTTCGCTGCTGTGGAAGAAGTGACCTGCTTTTATCAGAGTCACAAACTAGCAGAAACATCACTCCAGAACAACTGCTCAAACTGGGAACATCAGCTTATTACAACTTGTTCTGGTTCAATTAGCGCTTTGGGTAATTTCACAAATCAGCCATGGCGGAAGAGGATTTTGATCAATCTTGCTTGACAGCAGTGAGGACCATGCGAGTTTCCCTTGTGGATGAACTTGAAGGACAGATTGATTCTATGCTGGAGGTTTTGGTCTGTCAAGAGGTGTTCACTCGAGATGACTGTGAGGAAGTTTTGTGCCAGCGGGGGCCACGGGCTAGAGTAAGAAAGGTGCTGGATATCCTGGAATGCAAAAGTGAGGAAGCAGCAAGGTTTTTTCTCTCTATTAGGAGTCATCATCATCAATACAATGACGGGGGCACAGGTCTGCCCAAGTCCACAGGTATGTTGCTCTAAGCTTAGATTTGCCAATTATTTTCTCTTCTTAGATGCAAATATTTCAAAGCAGCATCAAATACTACTGACCCGCCTCTCTTGAAAAGCTTCAGCAGGGTATACTTGATTCCATTCTGTGAGTTTTTTGTCTCAGTCTCTGTCTTTAGAGTGAAGAAGACATGAATTCTTAGGCTACGAGCCTTTAAGGTGAACGGATCCATTTAGTTATAATGCAATCAATCTTTGCTGTCAATGAGCATCCAAAATTTGCTGCATCTGACTGTGCAGAGCATGTTGCTCTAAATCTTTCCAGACACTTCTGTCACTAGTCAGATGAGCTATAAACACCACTGATCTCGTGACTTCTCGTCCCCCTCTCCATTTTTTAAAACTGGACTTTTATTCAAACTGTAAAAAATTGTGGATGTAAAATCTCTTATCTGATCATGATCTATCTTATCACTGCCAAGCTGGACTGAAGCTAATCTTTAACGACATTTTGCATTCATTTTGAGGTAGAATAATTGAGTTAATGCTTTGCCAGTCTAATGATAATGTAAATTCAGCATATAAAGTCAGCTGCAGACTATTTATGCCTTGTATTTCTTGGAAGAGGAAAACTAAAGGGAAACTGCATAGCAAACCCCTGATGTTAAAAAGGGATGTTAAAAACAGGTGTGTGGTTCTTTTTACGTTAAAAGCACTGAGGCAAAACCGAAAGTATAAACTAATATCAAACCAAACAATCTGTGAAGGTGTACACCGGTAAAATCTGGGAAACGGCTACACTCATTGTAGGAAATATGAAAATCATATTTGAAAACATTTTCCAATGACCATACTTGAATGTTAAAACCCTAAAGGAAGACAGCGTTACTGAAAAATGACACTGCTTTGTCTATTTCGCAGAATACAAGAGAGTCCAACAAAAACACAAAGATGTTCTAAGGCGCAGAAGTGAGAGTATGCTCTCCTACAACAGTCGACATGGAGAGAAAATCCTTTTTTCTGAACATTATGTCAACCTCCTGCTGGTCGATGGTCATCAGGGCTTAGAGATTAAAAGACACGAGGTACTGACCTTTGGGCAAAAGCGTCTGTCTTTGCAACAGATGTCAGGAGTGCAGAGGAGAATCACACCTGCCGAGCTTTTTTCACGGTCAAATGGAATCCGTCCAGTTAAGAAAGTTCTGGTGACGGGAGTGGCGGGAATTGGGAAAACTGTCCTGGTGCAGAAAATGCTTTTTGATTTTGGGGGAAACAAAAATTCCCTTGCATTTGACTTCATTATTCACATGAGTTTCAGGGACCTAAATCTAATTAGCAAGCCCACAAACTTCCGGGAGTTGGTCCTCCGTAAAAACAAACACCTCGCCAAGGAGCTGGATACCATCTTGGCTAACGATGACAAACTGCTGGTTATCCTGGATGGCTTTGATGAGTTCAGACACTACAAGAGCTGCGACATTGATGAGTTTGTGACGGAGCCTGAGGAAGATGCTGAAGTCCAGAAGGTCTTAGGGAGTTTGTTACTGGGTGAACTGCTACCAAATGCGTCTGTCTTGCTCACCAGTAGGCCTGCAGCTGTAAACCACATCCCTGTGGGCAGCATCGACCGCTTTGCGCTCATTGCTGGATTCTCTCTACCAGAAGTTCAAGATTTCTTCTCAAAATATTTCCAGGACGCCGTGCTTGCTCACCGCATGTTCACAACAGTATCAGCAAATGAATTCATGTTGACATTGTGTTACATACCTGCATTTTGCTACATTGTATGCTGCATCCTAAAGGAGAGCGAAGATCTTTCCGGAGAAAAGCCCAAGACCATGACAGACATTTATGTGCAGTACCTGGTGGCCTTACTTCGTTCTCACACCCAAGCCAGAGTGGGAAAATGTTTTCAAGGCCAAAGAATAGGAACCAATGATCAGCTGTCTGAAAGTGTGGTGAAGCTGGGCCAACTTGCTTTCCAAAAACTAACGGAGCGTCAAACGCTGTTCTACAGTAGTGATGAAGATGTTGCAGCACTCGAGGGATCCGTCCTCCTCAGTACCTTCCTTGACAAGACAGTCGCACAAGAGCCTGGTTGCACAGAGGAGGTTTTCTCCTTTGCTCACCTGACTGTTCAAGAGTTCTTTGCAGCACTTTACTGTGCAGTAACAGACCATCCTTTACCCGATGTGATTCACAGCAAAGAGGGACACATGGACCTGTTCAGTCGCTTCCTGTCGGGTATCCTGTCTGACCGGAATGCTAGCTTTCTCTCAAGGCAGGTGGGGCTTACTTGCCAGAAGGAAAAAGTTGACACTTATCGCCGAAAGATCATGACAGATCTTACAATGCTCTGTGAGAATGGGGGCCATATCCTGAACTGCTTACATTGCATATTTGAGCAACAGGACCCCTCACTATGTCAAGCAGTGCAACCAAAGACACTTCGAGTCAATGTTAGTGATGAAACACTCTCTCAAATGGACTACAGTGCCATCAAGTATTTCCTTAAACTAACAAAAGGTAATATATCTGAGATGGATCTTACAGGGACTGGAGTAAACTCTGACCCACTAAAGTATATAAAACCACAACTGCTTAGATGTGAGAGACTTTGGTGAGTTTCGGCTGGAATTTGTTTTTCATTATCAGGATTTATCTATTCATTCAGCACTGAACTTTTCTTGTAAACATTTTTAGCTTCAACAGTGAATAACACATCATTCAGTTAATCTAGTAGTAGTTGATCAAAATGGTCAAGAAATTGAATGTGAATTTGATCATTTAGGCTTGGAGAAAACAACTTAGATGTGGATGCAGTTCAAGTCATCGCAGATGTTTTGAAGGTCTCAGAGAGCATCACGCATCTTGGGTAAGACATTTCTTAGAAGATTTTTTTGGGCCACAACAACGTTTTTGTTCTAATTGAGAGAATGCATTACAGGAGGGAGTCACCCACAAAATGTGTCAATTTTTCTGTTCCCTATCTAGACTTGGGTGGTCAAACATTGGTGATGGTGAGCTGCAGGCTTTGACAGGAGCCATACGGGTGAAAAGAAGGCTTCAGGAGTTGTGGTAATCCACTTTTACGACACGTAATAGATTTTAGGCAACTGAAAGTTGAGGTGATAGAGATACCATTTATGTAGAGAACATAAACACACTGCATTTAATCAAATATTTGTTCTTGCAGGATGGAGGGAAACAGAGTAAGCAACAGAGGTCTGTTGTCTCTCAGTGACTTGACTCCTTATCCGTTGACAAGGGTTGTGTAAGTGAATAATTTAAAGTAATTTAGCACCCATAATATTTCAACCATTCTAAAGCATCTGTGTATTTCTTCTCATTGCAGAGCCATATGGAACTTGTATGGCAAAGAGAAAGAGTCGGTGTGTACCAATGAAAGCATTACAGTGAATTTCACAGATGATGCATTGTGGGAAGAATGGGGGGAATGGGTCTTTAAACGGTGTCAAGTCAGTTCCAATGAAAAACTTGTGATGGTACTCCACAAAGTTTGCAACATATCCGTCCAGTGCTTTAAGGCCCAGTGGGCAAAGTCCTTCTACAGTAATCTATCACAACTCATTAAGAGACGGATTGAGTGCTGCACTGAGCATGACATGTGCAAAAAACTCAAAAGGTTTCACAGCACTTTAAAAATGTAAGGCTCAGATATATGTCTAGGTTCTCCTTTACTTTTCATCATTTTAGCTTGAATAACGTATAAATTAATTACACTTTTAAATATAGATATACATGTATGTTTGTATTAAAATGTAAGACATTGTAAGACAAAAACAAGTTGGCCCGTACGGGGATCGAACCCGCGACCTTGGCGTTATTAGCACCACGCTCTAACCAACTGAGCTAACCGGCCATGTGCTCCCCAGGAGTTGATAACGGATAACATACTGGAAGCAGTCCTGTGGCACTTCCTGTGTTTCCTTCAGAATAACATAACATAATACATGTTAAATCTGTGGTCAGTCTGAAAATAAACATCGTCCCTTTGTATTTTACATGATTTGTGTGTTACACTTTGTTTTTGGTCATTTTTACGTCTTTATTTACATGTTGCAGGTCTAAAACTGTGAATAAAAATGTTGAAAGTCAGAAGTTTTGTTTAATTTGCGTTTCAATTGGTAAAAACCGGAAGTTGAATAGATAAATTGCACGTTTTTATGACGAGCTCACTGTGCGACACTTTTAAACGAACTGATGCCGTTTGCTTGTTGTTAGCAAGCAGGCTCCGGCCCGATGTTATTTTTGTAATTGTAGTATTAGACAGCCTTATTGTAACATAATCAGGTAGGGTGCATTCTGCTATATCATGAATTTCCTGCATATTTACTACAGTTTTTTATGGCGTTTGAAAGGCTGGCATGATATGAGCATTTTGAAACAGTTACCCGCGAATTCTCAGCTTTCAAAATACATAAGCAGTGCATGCTAGGAAGCTAAGCTGCAACGCATTACTTAATTAGTCAGTTAGATGATAGTTTAACATCACGATTGATGTATATGTCGATATTGTTTTTTCAGTTTAGTTTTAGGTTTTTACGAGGTTGTATGAGTTTGCAGAAAACACGATGAAGGGGCGTGTTAAACACTGATTATATGTATACTTTATGGAACAATATCTGTCCACCTTCCTGGTCTAAATGTAATGATATATGTGAAATTAAAAAAGAGCTCTACAAAAAAGGGCGGGGCACATGTTTTTGGAGCCTACTGTACTTTCACACCTCTTAAATTTGATCTGTGTTTGCCTGTTCTAAGGACGATTAACATGGAGAATGTAGCTCGTAATGCAGAATCTTCAAAATCCAGTGACAAGAAAACGGAGACAGAAAAAAAGAAGAGGTCCCGTGTCAAACAGCTCCTCGGAGATGTAAAAAAGCAAGTGGAGTTCTGGTTCGGAGATGTCAACCTTCACAAGGACCGTTTTCTGAAAAAGATCATTGATGAGTCTAATGATGGATGTAAGGGGCTGAATTACTACCTTAAACGTGAGTGTTGAGTAGAGGACATCATGTGTTGTTGTTAACATTTTGCTTTTGTTGTAGACGTTGATCTATCGGTGTTGACAAGCTTCAGTCGCATGCAGAAGCTGACAACTGACACCAAACTGATTGCAAGAGCACTGAAAAATTCATCTGTAGTTGAGGTAAGAAAAGAAGAAAAAGTTTGATCAAATTGCCAGAAGTGTTTGGTCTGTTTGGGATTTCATAACCTTTGCTCAATAACATTTAATGTCATCATGTTCTAGATTAACCTAGAAGGAACTAAAGTAAGACGTCAACATCCAATTGGAGATCCACCAAAGAATGTTGATAGCCGGACGGTCTATGTGGTACAAAGAAGTTTTCCGTTACTTGAGTTCTAAATCTGCACGTAAAATTTTAATTTAAGAGAGCGTCTCTTTAAAGGTCAATTTATCTGAAATGTATTTCCACTTTTTCATGTCTAAGGAACTTTTGCCCAAGGATGTGACGCACAGCTGGATAGAAAGGGTGTTCTCCAAATGTGGGAATGTGGTGTACGTTAGCATTCCCAGATACAAGGCCTCTCAGGACTCGAAAGGGTTTGCCTTTGTCGAGTTTGAGAAAGAGGAGGAAGCACAGCAAGCCATTGAGGTGATTCTAATATGGAATGCTGTCTTATTTTACATGTTGCAACTAGTAGTCTTACTTTTTTCTATTAGAACATTCAAAGGGAATGTTATCGTTTGAAACAGATTCTGAACAACCCTCCAGAAGACGCTCCCAGGAAAGCAGGGATTTTCCCCAAGACGTTAAGCGGGAAACAAATTCCGTTTCCAACTGAAAATCCAGCATCAGGTAGCTTATAATTGCAAAATAAGGCTGGTAATAAATCAACTTAAAGTTTGTAGGTATGGCATGATATAGTTCTCATTTTTGGCTTCCGACAAACTAGGTGAAGAGGAGAAGAAAAAACGAAAGAAGAAGAAAAAGAAGGACGCCGCGTCTGTACGGACTCCTGCAGAAGTTAAAGAACCAGCGAAGGAAGCTGCGCCATCTGGGCTAAAGAGGAAACACCCAGAAGCCGGGGGATCGGACCCAGACGTAGCGACTGCTAAGAAAGCGGCAGGCAAACTATCCGAGAAAAAACGGCGACGGTCGCAGACAGCAGAGGCAACAGACAGTGACGTACCCTCCAAGATTAGAAAAACCAGTGAAAGTCAATCTGCAGACCAGGAGAAAGATAGAGCACATAGTAAGGGATCCTCTGGCTTCATTTTAATGTCGAGCAAATACAGTTCTCTCAGTCCCACAGGCTTTCTTAATTTAGAGCCCAACAAACACCAACAAACCCCAACCCTGTTGGTGGGGGAACTTTGATTCTGCCCTCATGAATGCTGCAGATTTTTATCAGTTCACAATCTTAAACAAAGCCTTAAAAATTGGCTGCAGGTACATTTTAGGTTTCACTACAACTGGAAGTGTCTGACCAGCTTACACCCCCTGAACTAATCTACCCTGAATGTTTATTTCTTTAGTTAAATTTTATTGCTCATTTTAATTGATCAAATTCAGTCTTTATTCTGGTTAATATAGATAGAAATTGGAAAAGAATGCTAAAGAATGGTGATGTCAGGATACCGGCTCTCCTACTAAATACTACATGCTGTGTTCATGGGAATCTGGAGGCTTGTTGTGTAAACTCTTACTTCCCCTCAGTTTCAGGCGTGAAAAGTGAGACAGAGAGAGATGCTGAAAAAGAGAAAGAAAATGGAGATGATTCGTTGGTTAAGGCAAAGAGGAAGAGAAAGAAGAAACACAAGGAGAAACTCAAAATCGGGGAAGAAGTCATCCCACTCCGTGTTTTATCAAAGTACGATCTGCATCCTTTTTTTTCTTGCATCAACATGGATTAAATGATGGGGGGAACCCCTACAGAACTAAGAATAAGTATGTCATCACACCACCTGACATTCATGTTTCCTTATTATCCTCATCAAGGAAGGAATGGATTCAGCTGAAGGATGAGTACCTAACCCTACAGAAGCGCAGCATGGCGTCCCTGAAGAAGTGCATCCACAAAGTGGATCACAAGAAACAGGACAATAGTCAAGATGGAAATAGTGAGTTTCCATCTCAGATGTTTGCTAACTTTTGGAACTGGGCATCTTAACATATGTTTCAGACACAAATCAGAATTTTTACAAACCCATCTGTGACATTTGCTTTGTGCTTTGTCATCAGTTAGTTAAACATTTTAAAGTCGCCCTAAGCAGAGGATGTTTGTCTCTTTGTGTAACTGGTAATCCCATGTTTTCAAAACAAAGATGCATTAAAAGGCCTGAGTAAGTGCAGATGGTAATATAAGATAATTTCCAATCCATTTTCAATGAAGAAGCCATTTTTCTGCTTTGTACATGCCGTATTGTCTTCTAGACAACATTCTAGACATCAATGTGACTGTGTTTTTCCAGTTGAGATGGCTGGAAAACAGGAAAAAGAAACCAACCAGGGACCACAGTTTGTCAGCGGAGTCATAGTGAAGATTACAGACAGCAAGCCCTTACCAGTCAGGAGGATTCTTAAAGTACGGTACACTTCACTGGTTTCTCATCTCTCTAACTCCTAAACGCGGTTCACACCACGAGCTGTTGCCTTATTTTCCCGGTCTTTACTGTGTGTACAGGAAACCTTGTGTAAAATATCACCAGTGGCCTACATTGACATCCTAGAAGGAGATGCCGAGGGTCACATCCGTTATCACACCCCAGAGGAAGCCAAAGCCATCTGTGACGTGAAAGCACAGCTACAGAAAGAGCACGGCTGGAAACTTGAGGTCCTAAAAGGTTTGAATTTTCTGTTCTTCTCTTCAATGTTTAATTTTTTCTTATGTGGACTGTGCTCTCCGTTTCCTTCTGCTGGGAGGATAGGGGTGGGTTGATCAGGCTGGGCTTCACCACCCATGATGGGGAAAGTTTCTCATGCTGAACCTCACGTCTGTTAAAGGTGACCATGAACAGCGGTACTGGCAGAAGATCTTAGTGGACCGACAGGTCAAGCTGAACCGCCCCCGAGAGAAGAAGCGGGGCACAGAGAAGGTGAGACCAGCATTAGATCATACAGTTAGAAAATCATAACAAGCTGGTGTGGAACAGTCTCATTCATTCTGTCTCCATGTCTGACGTAATCTTTGGTCAAGGTATCACTGTAGCTAAAATTGATACGGAAGTTTCAGGTGTAATATTAAGAATACAACTCCAAACCACTCAGTCACACGCCATGAACCTACATTCTAAAAGCACCTGCCTACTGTTCAATCTGCCGTCACATCTAACTTTGTTTCCTTGTGCCGCTTCAGCTCATCTCCAAAGCGGAGAAAATCATCATCGCCCGGGCAAAGGAGGCTAATAAGCACATCCGTTTCGACGAGGACTAATGAAGGCGCAGATGTAAAAACCCCAACAGACTTAAACATGAAGGGGGTGACAGGACTGCTGGTGTCAGTGTGTACCTCCTGGAGGTGAATCAACTTTAGTAACCTTTGTGTTTGTGCCCTGGAACCTCTGAGACAAAGTGGAATGCTGCTGTGCTCGGAGAGGATTTAGTTGTTTTGCTTTTGATTGATGGCCTTTTTAAAAATCAGTCCTTTATAGATGTAAATATATGTGCTCTGAAAGTCTCCCAGGAAGATGCGGAGGACTCGACACCTTTATTGTTTTTTTTAATAAAAATCTAATTTCCTGATTTTACAGTGTTTGTTGTATATCTACAAAAAGCTTTGGGTTTAGAATATTAATATGTCTCGATAAGCCCTGATGAAATGAATGTTCAGATTTTTAGGGGCACACTTTGCACCATTACTAAAGGTACTGAAGCAGTGGTGTTTTTTTGTAGGTGATGATCAAAACCAAGGTTCTCACTAGTATGGAAATATCAGCTGTAACTCAAACTCACAACCTTTTATGGCTTTTATTGATGTGGGGGTAGAAAGTCTCTGAGGTAATGTGTGGCAGCACTGCATCTTGTCAGTGTATTTAATGATCCTCATGAAGCTTTGACCTCTGCTAAAAACCAGGCCAGTCCTCGGTCCAAAGGGCTGGACCAGTACATGCTGGCTGAGCAGTGGAAGGGGGAGAAGCCCCCGCCCTCGGCGGGAGACTGGCGCGTCTCCGTGGGGCCGCAGCCGGACTGGAAGGCTGCGGGACGGAGGCCCGGGGAGGCCGGCTTCGCCTCGGCAGGCTTGGGTTTACACTGGGAGAACGTGGTTTTCATGGGCCAGTCCAGCTCTTTTTTATGGGCGGGGGTGCACCGCTGCCGTCCGTCCCAGGCTCGGCAGCACTCCTGCACGCTCACCGCCGCGTGGAAGGAGTGCACGCCCCTCTCGCTGGACCCCAGAGGGGGCTGGGCGGGCTTGGAACCGTGAGGCCTCAGTGCTTCACGGTCTGTGCGGGCTGAGGACACACACTCTGCTGGAGGTTTGGATTCAGCATTTTGATTCTGGAGCTGGTTTTTAAGAGACCAGGATTTAAAATTTTCAAAGAAATCAGTGGCTCTATCGAGATGGTCTTGGCTTATGGGGCAAGCGGCCTTCGGCTTGCTGGACTCCATGGGTAGCCCCCTGCCGGGCTGGTAAGCGGGGGCCGCCCGGCGCTGCCGGGGCTGCACCGGGTGAGCGACGTAGTCAGATCTGTAGCTACTAATGCCGTCGAAAGCCTTTCGTTCTTGCTTCGGTTGGGAGGAGTTGGTGTTTAATGACATGTATTTCTGCTCTAATTTGGAAATGCTCTCCGGGGCAGTAAATCCTTTGCTAACGCTGAAGTTGTCTTTCAGCTTGAATGGCTGCCGCTTGTTTTCTGTCCAAGCACAGAAATCGTCTGGAAAGAGATTATTTAATTGCAATTAGTGGCCTTCTGCTGTACAATTGCTGTGTGTGTATATATATAAATATATATATATATATATAAATGACAGTGATGGCTGCCTGGTTGCTTACTTTGATACACGGTGGTGTAGTCACCCTTGGGTGGAGTTCTGGTTACTGTGGCCTTCATGTGTTTCGGTGGCGATGGTGGCCGTGAGACTTTGGGTGTACTTTTGGTCATTTTTTTGGTGACATAATATGTTCTGAAAGAAAAACATCGACATGTAGTTTTTGACATATTGGGTGGGTGAGAGCCTACCTTCTAAAGGAGGAGAGGGTACCTAATGGTGGTGAGTTCGTCTCCAGTCCCCTTCAGTGGGTGGTAAGGGTTTTTCTGTGTAGTTGTGGAGGTGACAGCCGTGTAGCAGCTGGGAGCGCGGTAGCTGGCCTGGTACTCTGTGTACATGGTGGCCTTCTGGACGCCTGTCTGCTTCCTGGACAGAAAGGTAGAGGAGATTTGACACTTTCAGGAAGTGATGAACCCAATCAAGACCTGAACGACACCTAGGCTTTGAGCGAACACCTTGGCAACACGTAGAGAGCACAATCAAACCCAATGATCATCAGTTGTTTAGACATTAGTCTGGTTCTGTGTAGTTTTGTGGCCTAAATTTCCATGATTCCTAAGAGTGGAACTTTAACCTTTTCCCTTTCCACTGAGGATTAATCATAACAATCCTCCACCTACATGTGAGCTAACCTCATTAAACTGACATGAGATCTGATGTGTAGGTTTGCTTTTTTGTGTTCGTTCCACCGTGCAGGCCGAACCTCTCTGTGTAAATAAAATATCGATGGACTCACCTCATCGCGGTGACCTCGCGGTTTGCTGGTGACTTCTGACTTGAGCTGCCTGGAGGTGTCGATCTGAAGGGCTGCAGCCAGTGCGGTGCAGTCTGCTCCCCGAGTCCGCCGCCAACAGGCCTACAACATATGAATTATTGAATGTAGGAACATGCTATGTGTGCAGAGTGACGTTGGAACGTGGCGACTGAGAGCTTCTAAAAATAAACAGCAATGGATCGCTGTGATGCAGGCCGCTGTCAAGGCGAGGATGATGCGCGATGATGCGTCAGAAGGTTCCAAAACTCCCGTTGTGAGCTAGTATTAACACGAGTGGTTTCCTTTTAAAAATGCCAAAGCCTCTGTGAGATTATGTCACTTTTTTCATTTTATTTCCTGCCTAATGGAGAGTGCTTTTGCGTCATGGACTTAGCAACGTGACTTATTTCCCCCCAGTCTCCATCTGTCACTTTTAAGTAAAAAACAAAGTGCGTTCCTCCCGCTTTGGAAAGACAGGCTAAATGTACCGCTGTTTCAATCGCATTATTCACATTAAAACAACAGGGTCGCAAAAAAGTGAACGTGTTTCTGACCCTCTGCGCTGGTCCCGGATAATTAATACCATGAGTTTAAAAAAAGAAGAAAGCTGTTCTTTATTTCTCCACTAGATGGCGTCAACACATCAGTGAACAGCCACGAAGCCTTTTCGTCACTTTAACTTAAAAAATAGCTGTGTCCAATCAAAAACCTCAATTCTTTTCTGATCAATAAATACACCAACGAAAACCATAACAAAATTCATCAAGCATACATCATTTTTTAATGTACATGGCAATATATAATGAATAAAATCAAGTGACAGAAATAGACATTAAGCAAAAATTACGCCTAATTATACAGATAAGAATATATTAAATATGTATGTTCAACAACTTTTATATGCATTACAAATTGCAATGTAAATACCTTTTGATGGACATCCAAGTCACTGAATAAAATCAATACAAAGCATGAAATAAACACTAAGTATTAGCTATAGCAGATAATGTCAGCACTTTAAAAGCAATGCAAGTTGAGGACATGAAATGGAAATGATTGTATTTTATTTATTCTTTTTGGTTCTTTCTGAAAACTTTATAGATAAGGCTATTGTTTATTGCATTTGAAATTAATGTTATATTTTTAAAGAATACCTATTTTTCAAAGTATAAACAAATAAAATCGAGAAAGCAAAGTCAATTCATCACATCTGTGAACCCATAAAATGAGATGGGTTTCCACATCAGACGCCAGTGATCAGAATCTCTTCTCAGAGTAACAGTGGAGCCTTTTAAATCACAAACATTTAAAACTAATGGGAAGTGACACTGTGAGCCTCAGAGGAAAAATTAGACTAGAAGCTAGTGGTAAAGAGAGGAGCTGGCTGAGATAGACTTGTGGGGAGAATAGCTACACAAAACACAACCTGAAAGGCAGAATGAGCTATGATATTTGACAAACAGATTATGAGATGCTTACTTTAGAGAAAAAGGAGTAACAACATCACTGGGTGAGAGAAATATAATATTGATTAATGTTATTCTTCAGAGATCTTGTGAAAGGTGAGAGATGAAGAGAGTAGATCAGTTGTTTATATTCATTGCAGATGTCTGAAGACAACCAGAGACTAAATGCAAGGGAACAGAACTTGACTACACCTCTGTTTAAAAGGCACTTTAACTAGGAACATCTAGATCCTGAATCTCCTAATCCAGTCCTCAAGGACTGCAGTAATTCAGGTTTTAGATGTTTCAATGCTTAAACACACCTGATTCAAATCAATGCACAATTGGCAGCCTTATCAGGAACTTCATCTTTAGAAGAGCTCTATTCAACCTAAATCAGGTGAGTTGAATCAGGTGTGTTGAATCTAAAGCCTGCAAAACTGCAGCCAGATTTAGAAATCCCTGATCTAAATGATGTTGGCAGCTTGTAAATGTCTTGTGTCACAACTCAAAAATCTAAGACATGTCTGACTTTAGTAAAGGTTAGACTACTGAACTAGTGACACTGTTACTAGTGAATTGTTTGTGTCAAATCCTACGAGGGGCCAGAAATAACAAAAAGGAAAGGAGTAGCTGTAAAAACTGAGTTAATCTTTAAATAATCAGAAACTGTTTGGGTAAACTGGCAGTCGACTCATTTTGTGCAGATGAAGGGAATATCAGGAGACAAATCTGTGAAGAATGGTAATAAAAAAGACATGGTTGGGTGTTTCACTGCTGCCATGAACTGGACAGCTTTCAGATTTACTGATTTGACTACATCAAATCGAACGTAACTGAGCAAAAAGTGAGGCTATACGTCAGAAACTTGGTCAACCTGGAAGTGGACCTCCTCGGCACACAAGCAAATTGAAGTTAAAAAAAGAATGAAGGTGGATTTTTGAATGGCCAACTGAACGCCCACATAGGAATCCCACTGAAATGTTGCAGGGGGATTTTAAAAGAGCAGCCAAGATGAGAAAACCTCAAACATCTTGCAATTGAAGGAATTTTGTTTGGAATAGTGAAAAAATGTGTCCGCAAGCCAATCTCAGAGACCAGAGGTCAATTATGGAAGCCACCGATGAGAGATTAGCCCGAACCCTATCATGCTCACTCCCTAAGAGGAGGGTTAGGTTACCTTTTCCAGACAGCATGTCATATCTGCTATTTTTTCTTCGCAAAGGAACTTTTGAAAATTCAAACTGCTTCAGCTATTATATCAGCTTTTACATATTGGGAAAAAGTCAGCCTTCAGTTTAAATTGATTGCATCTTCAACAGGTCTTACAGCATCACTGGCTGTTTGAGGGATAACTACCCACGTCTAGTGCTTCTCATATCCCCTCCATAAAGGTGAGCCCTAACAGTGTTATTATATCTTCTTATTGAGGCTAGAAAAGTACAAAGTAACCACATGAAAAGGAAATGTGACATTCACCTTGGATAACTATAGAAAGAAGTACTTTTTGCCACCCAAATAGGTAGAATACAGATAACATAAGTGGAGATCTTAGTCAAATGGGCCTAATCTCTTCATGATGATAGTAATTAGGCTGAATCAGCATCATTGTCCTAATGTGTTTACTTTTATCAGACTCAGCCTGCATCAAGCAACAAAACACTAAAGTCCTGTTGTCTCTGACAACTAATGAGTTTAGAGTTGTTACTGCTAATCAGGCACTGACCTGAAAACAAATTAAAACAATTAATCTTAAGGTGTTGTGTTTTTATATTACTTGCGAATAGAACACTAGTTGAAATGTATTGAGCAAAAGCATTGCATGTTTGGGGAAACAGAAAACCGACGCACAAAAAGAAGCTCCCTAAATTATTTGAAAAATCAATATTTATCTATCCATACATCTCTCAAATGTTCTCTATTCTGTGTGTACTGGAGAGAAACAGAGTTAAAGAAAGAGAGCCCTGTGGAGGTTTTATGGATATTTCACATTCTTGAACATAATTTTTTTCCCCTGCATATTGAAAAATTACTGTTTGAGTTTTAGGCAGCATACTTAGATTTATGAGCCAGAGAATTCAGATAAATTGATATGGTTCTAATAACATGAAACAGATGCAAATGCCTGTGTTGACATTCATTTAGATTTTGTGTTTTGCAAAGCTATGTCTTCTTGTTTCCACAGAATTTTAATTTTACTAACAAGTTCCTTGTGGATGGAAACAACATAAACAAGTGATAATGACAGATGTCAAAGGTAGATTTAAAACGAGGGCTTTGTATTAAGCTTAATACTAATAATAAGATTTGTTTGATAGCTGTGATGGTAAATGTTCCTACTGATGCAGATGGGGTATGAACAATATTGGATTTGACATTTTTGCATTAAGAAAATAAACAGTAAAAAGCCCTATCAGATGACAAAGTACAATCAACTTCTTCAACGTATATTCCAAGTCTCCTGCCCTCTTTACAGGAATGATAAAAAATTAAATTGATAACAAATTATGTATTTTTCTTTATGAATTCATAAGAAAAACAGAGGCAGCCTTCAGCTGTCTGTGCCTGGGAGTACTGTTTGAAACCGGATGATGGAGCCAAAGAGGGAAAATGCAAAACATCACTTTGAAATGCTCCAGATTGATGGTGAAGCAGATTATTCGAAATGCAAGAGTTTTTAGTTTCACTTCTGTCCTCTGCATAGTCTGACATTCCTCTTACAGAAGAACCTTGTTCACTAGTCTCCTCATGTTTTCGGACATGTGGGGGATTAAAAAATATGCTAATGAATTCTGGAGTCATTTTTCATACTATATCATGTGAGTTACTTCGGGGGTTTGTGAGCAATGCTCGACATCCAGTCATCACGCCAAACTGAATGCTGATTAACACCTCATCACTACTCGCAGAATCATCAAACAGAGGCCAAGAAACGGTGGAGTCTCACTCATCTGTCTTTGGGCTCTGATTTCTGACTCCTCATTTGAAAGCTATCGATAACCATGAGTCGATCAGATATTCTATTATCACGCTTTACGTGCAGTTATTTAAGTAAAAACTAAACCTTTCAACATTCAATATTCCTTTGCGTTTTTACGCAACACCAACAAGTCAAGGCTTAAGCTGACAGGCATGCATTGACCCAACAAATCAGTCAGCCTTAAAAACTATGCTTGCTGTGTTTTTTTCTTCTTCTCCAATGCCCTTATACTGAACTATATTTGCAAAATGCAGCTTGTAATCCCTTAAAAGCCTCTTTGCGCAGCGATCCAATGCTCCACAAGTGGAGATCTACACTGAAACTGCACTCCATGCCGATTAACGACAGCTGGAACCGCCCATCGGACCAGTTAAAGGGGGCTCAATAAATTATGCTAATCATTTAGGACAGATCGGAGGCGTGTTGTTGCCTTAATGAGGGAGAGCGTCCCTACTCCGTGCGCACTGCCTCCAGTCCCCCCCCCCACCACCACCACCACCACCCCCCTCACCCACCCCTCAGCCCCCCACGTCTCCCTCACTGGGTGATTGTGCATAACAGCAGTTTCCTCTGCAGCAGACTACTGTGCAAAGCTCGGCGCAACAAGTTTGCAGGAGCCCCCAGCACGCCGTCATATCAGTGGACTTCTCCACTCATCCGTCTGTGGCTGTCACAGGCGGACGTGAACGCGGCGCTGCTGGCACTCACGCGCTTAGCAGCACTTTGCCATACATTCGTGACTCCGTGCCAGATGCGATTGGCTTCCAACTGCGTGCGTTGTTTGTAGTTGAGTGGAGATCGCGGAGGCAAGAGGAGCGCTTAAGTGCGTTGGGGGGCAAAAAAAAAAAAAAAATGGAGAAAGAAGTGGCACCTCTGAAGCGACCAAACTGTCGCACGGCAGCGTTGAATATAATCTCGTCCTTCTGTTCACTGGCGTCCATCGCATTTTGCATTCATCTGAGCATCAGCACCGCTCATATCAAGAATCGAGTTGTGGATTTGGAGAGTGGGACAGGCGAGCGCGCCTTCATCCACGGTCCCGGTTACTCCACGGATGATTTCAATGATCTGATTCAACAAAGAGTGGACGAGCTGCTCTCTCAGGTAACATGACATTTGCACTTGCTCTGCGTGAGGGACTGTTTGTCTGCTTCATTCCCCACATGTGAACTCTGCTCCCGTAAACAGAAGCACACAAATAAAAGCATGCATTTGAAAGAAAGTGACGCTCTTCTCACATTTCAGCGCTCATATGAGAGTTTCGTCAAGATTCGGACTGCAAGGCAAGCCTCCCCTGAATGCAACTGCCCCCCAGGTAAGGGTGACTACTTTTTTTTATCTGAAATACGGCTGCGTGGAGGTGTGTGAGGTCGTGTGACTCAGGCCAGAGTAGATGTGAGAATGAATGAAAGCTCTCCAGACAGGCTTGTTGTGGCTTGATTTCAGGGAAACCGACGACACATGGCAGTTTGTGTTGATAGATTAGAGAGGTCTGTTGTGAGAGCTTCAGACAGCCAACCGGCCAATTACACTTAACGGAGGTAAACACCTCGGTCTATTAGTGGAGGCGATGAGAGGTAATTTAACTGCTGATGTCCCTGCTCTTGTCCATTTAAAAGGAAAAAAGAAAAAAAAAACAACAACCCTGAAATTCGTATTTTTACCAGTAGATGGAAACATTTGTTCCCTTAGAATTGGTCAGCATTGTGATCACTTTGGGACTGAGTCAGGGTTTGGTGAGTCAGTGCATCACATTGACAGATTTTGCTGGGGGATATTTTAGGGAATGCTTTGGATTTGAACCAAAAAAGATGTGGGTTTCAGGGCACTTCTCCCTGTGGATTATTGTGGGCTTTCATCTGGAGGAAAGTGCTCCTTCTCAATGTGTGACTGACAACTCCAATTTCAATGAAGTGGGAAAAAAGAGAAGTATTATCTGACTTGGATGGATAATAATGTCAATTTCTAAAGTAAACTTGAGATGTTTTATCAGTCAATTCAATAAGTCATTTAGCTGGTTTTGTGGTTTGAGTTGTATTCTGTAATGACACAAAATCATACTTTCAGCTCAGAGAGATTTTCCTCACAGTGTACAAAAGATCAGAGGAACGTGGGTTGCTTTTGCTGGGTGAAAGCCACGTACAGTTAAAAGAATTAGAATTTCTCAGATAAATTGAAGGATTGCCTCTGAATATGCCAAGCAAATGTGCTTTGATTGTGTTCATGTTGGCAACATCAACCCGAGTTTTTCTTCTTGCTTCATGAAAACGTCAACATTTTTGAGTTATAGATTTGTTTAGGACATCGGTCCATGTGGCTTTTAAACAGATTCCAGCAGACATTTATAATTGAAGTGTTTGCTTGTAGCCCTACATGCTTTTTCACCAAAATACAGTGAGGCACTTGTCTTCAGAAGGTCACGATGCTCTTCCACCGAACAGCTGTCAAACAGGATCCTCAGCTCTGTTAGATGTGGATGAGAAAAGGTCCTTCCAGTCAGAATTGAGTGCACGGCCATGCCTTTTGTAAATAACGTGTCACTAAACATGTGCTGCAGAGGAACCACATGTGAAGCGCCTGCTTGTCTCGGCCAAGATGATGTCTGTGAAGCTCCACTGCCGAACCACGAAAGACTTATCTCATTTCTCTAATTTGGGCCTCCTCGACTCCTCTCTCCCCTGTTTCCTGGCATATGTGGATGCAAATGTCTGCATCATTCACAGATTTTCCTTTAGTCCCAGTTGGTTGGATTTTTCTTACTGAAAAAAAAAAACTTGTGCAGAACTGCTGCTTTTTTTTATCCGTCATGATAAAACTCAGTCATACAAGGGGTTAATGCCTTAGTGACATCAGTGTTTGAACTCATTTGTGGTGGACCAAAAAAAAACATTCTACCATACACATAAGGCAGCAAAATTATGATCAGATGCTTTGTAATCAGACGTGGGCAAAAGATGAAACGTTTCTAGAGAAGGTGATAATCCTGGACGCATGTGTTCTCTCACTTTCAAGAGTGATTTTATCAACTGCAAATGACTCATGTGCTGAGTGGGCATGCTTGAGTTAATGAGCCAGAATCACTGGAAGGATTAGCATTGATGGACCCATCACAATCACGCTACTCTCTGTTCTCAATCATACGTCTGCTTTTTATTTTCTCCCACCACATTTTTGTAAAGGGCAGAAATACAACAATGTAAACAACTCGGTTCAAATGAAGCATGACACAGCTGAGGTGTTACTGAGCTGGAGGCAGGCTACACGTCGTGCCCTCTGATCATCTTGGACTTTTTTTTTTTTTAAACTATGATTTCCCACCACTCACCTCATGTGTAAACTCTGACCAATATGCAGTGTTTAACTAGCAACACACTTCGGGAAAGCTGTGAGTTTTCCTTTTTTCAAGCAAATAACTGCTCACTGTGAATTCTGAAAAGGTTCACTCAGTATCTATCTTTCCTTGTGTCTAGGAGACAGCCTGTGGCTCAGTATTTTTTATTTGTTATTTTTTTCCTCTCTGAGTGAAGACCATAATGTGCTTTTCACAGTATTCACTTTATTACTGTCAAAGAAGATGGAGTGGCTGCATAGGCAGAGCAGTGGCCCATAGCTTGGGGATGTTTTTGCTTCTGAAAAAAGGAAGTTTTAGCTGTTTTCTAACAGAAAAGTTTGTGGTTGACTTAAAGCATATTTCTTTCAAGTTAGTGTAATTCTTGGTTAAAGAAATGAAGTGTCATTTGTCATCATGAGAGTGCTGCTGTCATGTTGTGCTCAGTTATTAGCCCGTGAGGGACTAAAGGGATGGTGGCACTTTGGGTTACAGTGGATTCCAAAGCATTTTTGACCTGCAGATGATAATTGCGACTGAATACCATGATTTAGTCATGTTCAGCCCTCCCCCCAATTGATGTATAAAGGGAAGATTCTGTTAGTTTCCCCTCAGTGCATCATAGCTTTTATGTTAATGCAAGTTCACTCCAGAGGGAGTTTTTATTTCCCTATAGAGGACACTGCTGTTTTAAAAGTCTTCATCACAGTGTGACACATTTACATGTTAGAGTTATTAAACCATGTTTTTTCTTTTTTTTCAAGTGCAGTTGCAAGTTGCCTTCAGCAGAGAGCACACTATACTTCCCACCTTCTTTTGAGATGTTGCATTTTGCAAATGTACTTGGGATAGCTTTTTTTCTTTTCTTTTGCCCCCCCTGTAAACTGATTAAAAAACCCTGAGTTGAGTCAAATCATATTTGCAAGCTTTTGTTTTCTTCTTTGGAGTCAAACTATTTTGGGATTATGAAAGGCAGTCTAATGTTGTGACATGGTTTGTGGCTCTTATTGCTGTTGTGTTAATATTAATTTTTAATACTTATGCTAATCACTAGCTTGGTTAATGTTGTAATGGCAAACCTTGTAAAGTATTTAAAGTGAATTGGTATTTAGATATTAAAACTATTCAGTTAAGGTGGGATTAGCCTCCTTATAGAATTTGTGTTCGAGTTTATTATAGAATTTGCTTGTAAAAATGAATGTTAGATTTAATTCTGGAGACACAATTTAATTTTTGTTCTTGTTCGTGCTTGAACTTGAGGCTATAGCGATTTAATGATTTATTTTAAAAACATTTGGCATTTTATGATATTTAACACATATGTTATTACATGGTCGTGAGTGTAATCGTAAATTGAATAGAAGCAGAGGTAGAGGTTACTCAACACAACCAATTAGTTTAACTAGTGGAAGTTTTAAAACTGCTAAATGACCAAGAAAACCAAATGAACAGGGTCCCAAAAATAAAAATATCCTCAATACAATTCTCAATCCATTAAGGAGCACTCTCACCAAGTTCTTAAAAACAAGATTTGTACATGCATGCTGTGTTCTAAGAAATACATCTATTTTCTGACCTGGGATTGACTCGAGACCTGAGATGAGAGATGGTCACAGGGTAAGGAGTTGTCTGGGTTTACCTCCAGGACACATAAGTTGAAGATGATGGATACACAGTATTGGAGACATTGGTACTTTACAACATTCAGTTTTTTTTTTGTTTATCTGCTGCCAGGCTGTCTGTATTTCTCCCTGCCCAGATTCGGAGAATGTCTGCAACAGAAGTGTCTAATCCTATCTCTTCCGGTCGTTGGAACAGGCAGCCTGAAGTGGCTATATTTTCTTGTGGAGCCTTTTTGTTTCTTGAGGAAAAAGATTAAAATGTTCTAAAAGCACTTGGATATCGACAGTGTTCCTCAGCAAGCTTCGCTTCCACACATCCAGTGTTTATTTGACATGATGAGTGTCTGCTCGCCATAGACAGAAAAGGAGGGGTTGAAGAGAAGTACTGCATGGCACTCCACAGTTGCAGTTGAAAAAGAGTTAACTGATTAGTTACAGAAAATCGAAAGTAGAGGCCTCACCTGTGTGGAGGATAACCTGTCTCAGTCTCAGTCTCAACCCCCATTCAGTCCTCTCTCCCTCCACTTTTGTGTGGCAGTGTATTCAATGTTTTCCTGTACTAAATGGGCATATATTTCAACGTGATGGTGAACACGTTGGTTGATGGTTTTTATCCAGAGTGATCTCTTTCACTGACAAATGATGTAGCATGACGAATCGGCTGAAAAAGCACAATAAGGTCTGACGGCAGTAAGGGAGAAAATGACAGGGGGCTCGAGTGCCGCAGACATCTGCCATGGCCGATTGTCAGCTGGCTGTATGAAAGCCAAAAGGTGTCTCACCTGATATCCGGAAAGGCACATTTTTCAGTGGCTGAATATAACTGGAAATAGGCTTAGTAGGCACTAGGCAGGCATTAATAATTTGGGTTGGGGCCATTATCACTTGTCAGATGTGTACCTGCTCGAAAAACTGGTTTGGGATCTGAAAGGTGTTAAAAAGTGTGGATTGAAAGTTGAACTTTCTGTACAGCTCAGTGCAACAACAAAAAAAAATCATCACAAAAAGTGATGGCAGGAAACTGAAACTATATTTGTTCTATTTAAGCTTGTAGACTTTCCAAAATACATTGAGTTTGTGAATGGGCTGAATGTAGGCTTTTAAATGAGCTTTTCATTATTTTTTTCAATGAGTTGAGACACACTCTGGTGCTGACATTGATGCTGTCCAGGTGATCCCCATGTTCCGCTCATGACGTTGACTGTTATGATTGGAAATCAATTCCGCCTATTAAACTGTTACGGTTAAAGTTGTTTTTGAACAGTTTATGGTCCCAGCAGACGTAATGATAATGTAGACTCCATTAAGGTTTGATTTATTCGTATCCTTTGTCTTTTGACTTGTCTTAAAGCACACTTAAATGTGCATCTTATATATCTCCGGCTCGTCTGACAAGTAGATTTGCACATGGTGTAATCTATCTGCTAGGTTTTGACAAGGCAGAACAATGTGTGCAATAAGTCAATTGTTTGTTATCATTTACTCTGTGGTGGATTCAATCAGCCACTCTGTTTGCTGCTGCTGTTGAGGACAACAGAACTGCAAGACACTATATACCAACACTACATTGTCATGTTGGATTCTGGTCAGATTTCTGTTTTTAAAATACATGGCTGATTGAAACGCCACCAGTTTAGAAAAAGCAAGCCTGTAAAGCCCACGTGGGGTGAAAATCTTTAAAGTCTGCACTTAAAAACTCTGGGTTTTACGCGACAAGGTGAGTCTCATTTCAAATGATGGTTTCTGCATTGGTAGACTGTTTTGCTTTTCCTTTTTTTTGTTCCTTTTCACTGCCTGGGGTCTGGCCTCTTGTTTAATGGAACTATGTTAAAATGTGCAGTCAGCAAGCATGGGCGCTTTGCTCTTTTCCCGTGTACTTGCACACTTGCCTAAAACCACCCACACCCATCCAACCCCTCCCATGCATCCCCTCTCATCACTCGGCTGCATTTCTTGGTGTTAACGCTCCAAAGAGCCTGGAAGTGAAACATCAGCTAAAGTGTTCGTAGCAAAATAGCGGCATGCGACTTTGAATTTGTCTGGAATTAGCTTATTCTCACTAAAAACTCAGGTTGTCAAAAAAGGGGGTAGTTTCGTGGATGTGAGGTGAGGGTTCATACAAGCTGTATATTTAGTCTTCACTGTCTGCAAAATATCAATCATAGGCAGATGCATACACGTTTTTGCTTGCTTGTCATCTCTTGACTTTATTTGACATTACACTGTAAGCAAATCCACACACAGACACACAGGTCACACACAGAGGTCACAACATTCTCAGGTTAATCACTCCTTTTCAGCTCCTTGTTGCCAAGATAGTTTACACTCCCCCCTATCTGCCACACAAAGTGCATAAGCGAAGTGTTCTGATACAGTTACAGTTGTGCCGGTTCCCTTAATCCTCACCTCAACAGGCAACTGATAATTCATCACTGGCTGCTTTAGAATTAAGCCCTCTGTGTGGTTTGGAGGCAGGAGGTGCCCTAATAGCCAAGTAATTACCCAGTGCAAGGTAAAGCTAAGCAGGCTTCCAGGTAGCTGTTGCAGCCAGCTGCTTCTAGTTAGGCCAGTTAGGCTGGGGCTGTTTCTGTGACCAAGTAAGGTTGGAGATGATGAAAGAGTGTGGGAGGCTTTGCCCACGGCCAATAATGAAAAGGCAATTATGATTTGATTGCTGCTCAATAGCTTACAAATGCATCTATGTAGAAAGCATCAGCGCAGTGCACTCTACAGAGCTACAGAGGTCATTTTAGGCAAAAAAAGTCTGAAGGCGTTCTAGATGGATTTTACATCAATCCCAATAAACGAACATGCGGTGGTTATCATGATGAATCGTGAGAAGTTGCACTTTTGCCCAAATCTTCGATTCTCACACAACATTTATTAGAAAGGGCAGGATGCTGGAAATGGCACAGATGGTCTCTTTATGTCCTTGACACTGCATGTTTTTTGATGAAAGATGATGTGGGATGCCAGATGAAAGCATTGGAAAGTACTGTAGGGTATGAAAGGGAAGGATGCTTTTCTCTTTTTACTATATGTTAACCTGAGGGGACACTATGAATGGAGAGTGGATGCCATGATTCTTTATATGAATGAGGTCAGTGCAGCACTCTGCTGCAGATTGAAGTACTTCAGGCTTGGAGAGCACTGCCAAAAGAGTGGAAGAGAATCAAAACGCTCAAACCTAATTGTTCGTCTCATGTGTACTTGAACATTTCCTGGCGGTGATCCTCAGTCGTCATTCTGTGTGGAATAGAGCAGGAAGCTTGGAGATCCTGCCTTGGCTGCGTGCACAGTTACTACTTGGAGGTAAATGAAGGGCTTTCCATCACTACAGCTCAATGGCACACCCAAAATCTGAATAAAGTCTTTTCTAATTTTTTCAATTTTGCATGTGCCTCATTCAAAGGAGAAAAGAGTGATTGGGAGACAAAATGCTTGTCTATTCAGATTGCATAAATGGACAGTTAGATTATTAAAACTCTTTCAGTGATTGCAATTCATTGTACTTTCAGTCAGTGGGTGCCAATATGAGGAATTACATTTGTGTATTCAACTTATTTTTTTGTATACCCTGCTTTTTATTTACTTTGGCCTTGTGCTGGGGCAAAGACTGAGAGAGCAACGAGGTGCTTTAAAGCTAAAAAAATGAGCAAAATGCTAGAAGACATGGGGGGGAAACCATGCATTTTTTTAAAAGTAAGGGTTTCCTCAGTGAGTTTGCTGCAGTAAGACCCCAGCTTTCTTTGCCTTAAAACCTCTTTTTAGAAATCCCTGGCCTTGATGTGCCCACACACAGAGTCCACCAGGCCTTCATCAGAACAGTGGCACATGCTACAAAAGAAGACTTCCAAACTCGGTGCCTCATAAAGTTTTGTACCCTGACACTTTTTAAATTTTCACTCGTCCTCATTCCGCAGATCACTGAAGTCTCCTTTGTGATGACTCAACTTTACTTCATGAGCCCACATGCTCATCCCTGACCCACAAATATTCAAAGAGACCTAAATGGACAAGGGGGGCCTTTTATGTGAGACCTCTTGCCTGAACAGCTTGTCTACTGTTCAAAATGGTGATTTTTTTTCTGTGACGCTGCAATGGTTTTCAAGCCATTTTGACTAATTTAGTCTTCTGGGAAATATTTCAGGCTATATTCTTTTTAAAGTTAAATTGGCACAATAGTTTCAAAATGCCAAACTTGACCTACAGTGTCTGTTATCAATTTATAATCAGGAAAGTCCATCAGTGCCAGTGATCACTTGTATAATGGAAATCTGGGCTCCAGACAGGCAAGGAAATCTGGGAACCCCTCAGGCACACCCCTGTGATCTCCCAGCCGTGTCCCTCCTTACTGCCTGCAGCAATGTGCTCCATGTCTGTTTTCAAGCCATGGCAGGTGGAGAGGTGAGGGGCACAGATGCTGCTGTTCTGCACTCCCCCAGTTTCATAAGAGCCACTGCAGTCGCTCCAAAAAACACATGGAGGTGTCTTGAATAATGAAATCTAACAAAAGCATAAAGTGTGCCACAAAGGGATGATATATGTTTGACAACATGTGCCTGGCATGCAAATTACTGTGAAGATTGACACTATTTGTGAGCATTTCTAAAGACAAAAATCCATCTCTTGGTTATTATGAGAACAGCTCCGACATTTGGAGATATAAAGGGTATCATCAAACATAAAGAGAACACAAGGATTTATGCTGTCATATGACAGTACAATTATTCAAACCGCTTTGAATATCTTATTGCTTTTCTGCCGCTAGATATTCCTAAATAAGTGTGGGACAAACATTTCTAAATAGAATTTATGCCAACTAAGCTACCTCCGTACAGAAATGTGTGTTGTTTTCCTCTGCTGCTCTGAATGAGAGCCAGGCATCACCTCATTTTCCATGCATTGTACAGACCTTTGAAAAAAAACTACGTGGCCTACAGTAGAGACACAAACATCTGCAAAGTTTGCTTTCAAGTATGGTCCTCAAAGTCATTGCATTAGAACATTGTTAAAGAACTGAAGAGTCTTTTTTCAGTTTATCCAACAGCACATACAAACATTCAGAGGAGTTGAATGTTTGTATGACCAAACATTTCTGAGTGGAATGATGTTTTAATTTCCAGTGTTGAAAACAGCATACAAAGGAATATTCCTAATGTGTCATTAGAAGTGTTCCTTTCAGAATATTTATTTGTAGTTGCTGCAAACATCCATGAAAGTTAACATTTAGGAATTCTCTCTTTTCAGTGTTTGAACCATGAAGTCTTAGCAAAAACAAATAAGAATTCCCTCAAGCTATCCAAGGAGCAGGGATTTTAGGCTATTTCTCAAAGTGGAAAAAGTGATGGAGACACAGCAGGTTTTGCCCAGTGGCTGGCCAGATGATGTATGCTTCCAGACTCCCCTGGGGCGCCACCAAGAGTTTGAAGTCAAAGAACACCATGCAGTCCAAACTGCTGTCCGCGTTTCCTGTTCATAGGGCTGTATACTCAATTTCCAGGCTATTTGTCAGTGGAAAAAAATTTTGATTTCTTTTTTTTAAAACTCTTTTTGTATGTTCAGCAAAAATAATTATTGAGATCCTATTTGCATGTTCGATACCCCCCCCCCTCTTCACAGCCACTCACCAGGGGACTTTCACTTTGCCAGCCGGCTCTGCTCTCCCAAAGCTGTGCTTAATGTGACATGAAATATGACACCAGCTGCATGTTTAGAGGGTAAATAGATATACAGAGCAAATACTTAAGCCCACAATCATTTACAAACATATAGTACATCTATAGACAAAATTAAATCCTCAAAAGCATGAATAACTCCACTCACAGACATGCAGACAGCAGTGAAACACGTGGCTGGATGCTGAATTGTGGCAACTTTGAAAGTTGGCCTTCTACCAGTGGCAAAAATGTTATCGCGGTTCACTTTATTTTATTTTCAATATTGAGAGAGGGAAAGCATGAAATAAACAAACTAAAGCCAATCATTTTCTGTTTTGTCAGCAAGCTATGATGTTCAAATCTGTGTGGGACACTTTTTGTTGTAAATGAAGGCTTATATAATACTAGTTTTGCTCCAGTATTTATGAATATACATTTTTAGTGCAGTCAATTTGTTGCATGGAATGAAATGTAAGAAGATTCATGAACACTGCCTTACCAGCAGAACATTTTTCTCAAAGGGTGATCGTAAGTCAGATAGTCTTGCTATTATGGGCTCCTCTTTTGTTTGATTCAGTAGAAGGTAGATACAAACCATGTAAGCAGCAACAGAAATCTCCCAGTTGGTCTTTAGTTTATCACAGTGTCCTGTCTGATAATGCTTCAGACAACTTAAGCTCTAGGTAGTTATTCAACCGCGGTCTGATGGTTGGCTGAAAAATTGCCAAGGAATAATTTGACTGAAAATGATCATGCTAAAAAGCATGACTGAAATGTTAAATGATCAGACCAAGACGAAGGACAGAAATAACAGAGAGTCTAGAGGATATCCATATGACAACTCTGTAGCCTCTGACATCAAGTGGTCAGAAACACATTGAAGCTCCTACCAGATATGTAAAACTAAAGCCATTTTAGAATCCAAAACTAATTAAAAACATGAAAAGTCAGTCAAGAAGAGTTTTTTTAAATGATTTTTTTAAAAGTAAAGAATACATTTTTTTTCGGGTAACATATATATTTAATATATGGCCCAAATTCCAATTTCTGGTTATATAAATGACTTTTCTTCATCTGTTTAATCTGAGCTACAGGCTTATCTTACATTGCAGCGTCTCCAGGTAATATTTTTCACAGAAATCTGGTTTTTGTGCTTTAACAATCCATGTAGTATGTCTGAATACACATATTGAGTACTGATGATGATGCATAATGCTCCGAAACAATAAAGGAGCATTCAGCGGCCTCACATCATCTAACCTTTTTTCACTTTACCAATCAACATGACGCCCTGCAAGGCATTGTTGGAATCCAGGTTAATGAACCACTTCCCATGAGCCCCGCTGCTTTCTCAAGTAGGTACAGGTTCTTTAACTGCTATGCAAACTCACTTTCTCAGCATGAGGGACTATGTCCACATGTTGCCTGGAACCGGAGTGCCATTTCAAATTAACTTACCACCTTGCTGTGGCAAACGCAGACAAATTCAGGTGGAACATGCAGCAGAAAACGGCATATGCTTGAAATTCTACCCGTATGCCTGTGTGTGTCAGTTTCATGATACACTAATGTTGTATCCAAGCATGTCACTTTCAGGAAAACTTCAGTGCATTACCGTGTTCTTTGTGGTTTGCCACAAAGTAACGTCATTGTAGATAATTTGCTTACTTGATTAGATTTCTGACTCCTTATTTTTTCTATATTGTAAACATTTACTGTCTTGTAAGTGTGCCTTGAAAGTGTGAGAGCAAGTGTTTATTCTGCTGTCACTGACCTGAATTTATGGCCTTGAGCTTGCTTGATTGTGGAGGAAAATGATGAAACCTAGGAAACTGACAGAGTTGAGACTACCCATTTTGTTACTTATAAGCCTGTCAAGCACAATGTGTGTGGTCAAGGATGTTGCTAAAAGCAAAGGGTTTTTTTCTTTGCAGACATAGTGGGTATCAGGTTGACTGATGTGACACTTATAATCTTTCTCCATGAAAGATGGGAGGCAAATGATCATTGTACCCCTCCCTCTGAAAACTAATGAGCTTCCCTACTTTCTCCCCGCTTGCACTGTTGTGGTAAACTTTAGAGTTTGACAGCCATAAGAAAAATTACAGAGACAGAATAGTCAACACAGAGTCGATTGTATGTGACATGGCTTGCTAGCAGTTTGAAGTGTTTGGTACTGAGTAAGATATGACCACATTTATTGAACATCTCCATACACAACCAAGTTCATGAGTAAAATCACATTTCAGAAACGCTGATATTTGATAAATATACTTCTTCTGCCCTTATTGCTTATTAGATTTCAGCTTCTGCTCACGCTTTCTGTCAGCTCCTGCAGGGTCATTCCATTCATTCAACATAATAAATGACAGGGAAAGTCAAGCACACGTGTGGTTTTGACATGAGACTCCTGTGTAACGCAGACTTGATCATGCATGTGTTTTTCTTTAAGCAATCATTCATGCACCATTGGGCATCCCACCTATGAGTGGGGAGTTCCCTTTTAGGTGGAGGTCAGTTTGCTGGAGTTAGCAAAGCATCTGCATAACTGCAAATGTCAAAGTCCAGTAAAATGAGGGTTTAAGTTTCATCTGAGTGAGAATAGGCAAGAACGTAACATAACTCAGTGGAATTAAAGATTTAAACTAAAGAAACATAAAGTCCCGGAGGAGTTGAGGCATTCTTGCTTAAATGTCATGATGATAAATCTACGCTTTGCCAGCACAGGATCTGGTTGCTGTTTTAGGTGATGTTGCCGAGTTGAATAAAATTACCGTTGTTCAACAAAATGTAACCATCAAACTAAAGTGCCTAAAACCTGTTACCACTCTTGTTGTTAACAATAACCATTAAAATGTATTTAATCTGTGATTGCTGTACGTTGGATTTGGTTGTATTTCAAGGTCACAAATTTGAATTGCAAGTTATGAAGCTACCTTTTGAGAGGTTGTTTCATAACTGTGCTGACAGAGGATAGAACTAAAAGGTTTCGGACTGCAAAATAATTTTTGCTGCTATGGACATAATGTTATGGTGGCTGGTTTTGCTGAATACATGGGTTTCTATGAACTCTAAATAACCTATTACTTTGGGGTTATATATGTGATGATATAGAATGTTTCTGTTCTAACTTGCAGGCTTTTAAGAGTTGCATATTTACTGTAAAGCATTAAGTTAGAGGTTAAGATATTTTTGCACAAAGGGTCATGCAGAGCTTGGAGGAGAGGAAAAATGCACTGTGCTATATTGCACACTCACTTCTCTGACACTGCTCCAGGTAAACTACTCCCTCTGGCCTTTTCTGGCACGTTCTACCCAAAGTCAACAGTAGAGTGAAGGGACAGCTGCCCTCATTTGCACCTAGCTTGCTAATCCCTCTCATGATCTGGTGTCAGGAAGGTCAACTTTAGATGTAGAATTTATACTCAAACAAGCTTTAGTCTGACTCGTATGAAGAAATTATGTACTTTGTTTTATAGTTCCTATGTGTTACATTTATGGAGATACTGGGAGAAATACTGTCTAAAATGTATGAGTCCCATTTCAGGTATTCCATTAATTTGATTGTCATTTTTGCACTTCCCGGTTTTTACAGTAGCTGAGAAAGAAAAAAAAAAACTACCGAATTCATTAGGCCTTTCCATTTTTCTCTTTTTATTGAATATAGTTTTTATCTCTTTGTTTTAGATTCAGTTAGTTCTTATATACAGTTTGACCACCATATGTCAAAATCTTTTAAAGCTCCTTGCCCATATTTCAATAATTTAGCTAAAATTACATCTAAATAAACTTTACTGAAGTTATGCTCGTGAAAAAGCTGCAAAAGTGCAGTACTTAGACTTTCAAATCTGTGTGCCAGAGGGTGGTGTGTAAGTGTAATAATTGGAACCAAAACACAAAAAACTTGCAAATAAGTAAATCAGGTTCTGCAGAAATCATAAAAAAAACACAGTTAGTACGCTGCTTGCTGCCACTTGATGTCAAAATTAGGTCACGTTGAAAGCCCTTTCTAACCAGCCTGTGTTTAATTGCCATGTGCTCAAGAATTTCCCATGTGCACCCAAACCAGTCAAGTCTGGTTCAGCCTAATAATTGTTCGCCCAAATCAGTTCTTTGTGCTGTTCTTTGGACTCGGACTGCCAGGATTTCCCCCCCAAAACGCTCATCAAATGAGGTCTTGCCACATTTGTGATGGTGGTACAGAACAAGCAAAATGCTCTGTACTTGACAGGGGTTATCACCTCCAAAACAGTGTACTCTTTTTTTCAACTGTCAACAGCAACATGAAAGACATGTTTGAATTGAGCCTGCTTGCAAAGCTGCCTTTTACAAGCAATTGTCAAGTCACAGGAGGCGTTTATCCTTTTCTCTAGCGGTGTCCACATGGTGCTTTCTTCTTCTCAAATGTTCTTTCGAGTTTCAATGGCACCAGCATGGGGAGGCAAACTGTTTGGGGTCTTCAGCTGCTGACTGGATTTATTGGTTGGACAACACTAAAGAGTGACTCAAAACAGCAGCAATGCCAAGCACAGTAACAGCAGACTGGTGGGCAAAAAGCCTGCTTTGTTTTAAAGCAGAACAGTCTGTGTGCAATGCAGATATGGATTCCCCAAGAGAAGGTTCAGGTCACTGAATCCCTCCTCAAACAGGCTATGGAATAAAGATTTATTTGGTTTTTCATCTCAGATGGGGAAAAAAGGAAATAAACAGGGTTTCTGCATGCTCCCTCCAAATGGGTTTTTGAGACATACTGCAAAATAATAGATTATATAAATGTCTTTGGTGGGCACATTAAATGGTTCATGAAATAAGCATGCCTTCCTAAGGATGACTGTGCTCTCTTTGTATATTGTGCTTTGAAGATAGTAAATGGTATTTGAGGTGATAACATTTCACACTCAAAAAGGCTTCATCCTGTCTTAGTTTGTCTGTTTAACGAACTTAGCAAAACATCAGTGTGACTATCAAACTTTGCAAATCTCCAAATATGCAAATCTTCAGATGACACAGTATTGTCACAGAAAGTGGAATTTTCTACCTACACTTACCGCTCTCCTTAGAAATTCATTAATCTGAAGCCCTATGTGACCCTGAGAAATGAAGCAGGTCACCTTAATAAATGCCTGCAAATGTCAAACTTGCCGGTTTGGTTATGTAGCCTGTTTGGTTGTTGTTGTGTGTGCATGTGGATAGCTAATGATAGACAGAGTTTTGGCTTTGCTCCAAGTTCACACCAAGTATCCAGACCCTGTCAGACCCCCAAAACTCCTGGGCTGGAGAAGAAACAGAGTGGCACGGCGTGTATATGTATGTGCTCTGAATGAGTGTAGCTATGCATTTCAGGTTCTATTTAAGGTCTTTAACCTAAGCAGGTGTGGTGAGGTGTGTGTGTGTATGGGTGTGTGTGTGTGTGTGGGGGGGTCTGAGGCCATCCTGGAGAAGTCAATATTTGCAGTCTGTATCAAAGCCAGTTCTGTTTTGGTATGAAACCAAGCATGACACAAGCACCTTGTAAGTACAGTCCGGACTGCCGGTTGCTGGGTAAGTAAGACAAAGAAGATGCAATTTTTGCATATTCCATATAACAAGTTAAGCATTGCTGTGTATTGTTTTCAAAAAATTTGGTATTAAATCATGTCAGTTGCATCTCACTCAAGATACAGGTTCATACAGGAGACAAACTGACTGATCACAGTGAGCATAGGATTTCAACATTATGTGTGTTTTCATAATCCCCATTTAGATATGAATACAACTGGCTTAAATTGAAGGCACTTTTATCCCAAGCAGTTAAGTCCCCACTACTTAATATAAATAGCATTCAAACAACCATCAGTGTACGAGATACCAAGCTAAAGCCTGTAAATGATGCCGAACTCTCAAGGATCATCAGTTGACATTTCACTGTGGACATCTGGACGTCAGTAAGTGTGACTATCTGCATGTAAACCTATTTTATCTGTTGGCTCAGTTGAATAGACGAATTGAAAAAAAAAAAAAGAATTATAGCTTTAACACAAATATATTTGTATGGCAAATATATAGAATTACTTTCCATTACAATTCAGATCATTAGAGAGGAATGTTAATTGCAAATTATTGAAAAGAAACACATTTTAATTACATCATTGATGGAATTAAAATGCTGGTTCCCGGAATGACAGAATGATTTGTGTGTTTCAGGTTTTAGGTAACTTCATTCTAACATACTGTTAGACCAGCTGGTTTCAGTAAGTAAAATAGGGCTTAAAAAACACTGAGGTCAAACAACCACATATACTGGTTTTGTAACCATTATTCCCCCCATCGAGATGTCAGTTAGTCTGTTTTAAGCAATATGAAATGTTCCTTGATAGTTTGCTTGTTTAAAAAAACCGTTTTTCTGATGTTTTTTCAATTTAGTCAAATGTATTTCTTCCCTTTTCGGAGCACAAATGATGTTTTTTGATCAGATATTTCAGACGTTCACATCATGCTTTCATTTTAAGGGATTTGTCAGAGACCAGACTGTACTTGAGTTTTTGTCCATCCTTTCCTGTCTGTTGAAAGTGTGTGGAAAATCACTTACAAGGCTTTGCTTTGATTTGCAGTGTGTACAGAAAGGTTTCCTTCAGACTCTCTCATGTGGTCACATGCTTCGGCTCCTGTCTGCTTTCTGAGGCTATCCTCTCATGGGGTTTCAAGACAAGACAGTCTTGACTTTATCATAGGTATTTTTTTTTTAGGTTGCACATCTAATGTTGTTCTGAAGGGAACCTCTGGTTGGTTTTTAATGCGTCACACGTAAAGGAGAGCAAAACCCTTAAAAGGAGAGTAAGTTAGAAAGTGCAACAGTACATTGGTGGCTGAAATAAAACTTAAAAGCTAATTTTACAACTGTGACCACAGGAGTTGCAAACAGAGTAGCTCTGTTTAACACTAAGTGAGACGCTGTTAAATCTAGTTTAAGATTAGAACACTGTCACCAAGTTTACACATTTGTTTTTACAAACACCTTTTTGAACAAAATGCCGTCAGCCACTCTTTGAGTTTTAAGCTACTGCATTATCAGGAGCCTGCAGTAAACAAGCCAAGCACTGCACTGCCTGCCCAACTCTCCTGCGTCGCAGTGTTTTTTAGTGTCCTTTTATAGCCTCCTTCCTTCCTCCTCACACTCCATTCTTCCGAGCGCCTGTGCAGGCACGCTGGGGAGTAAGGAAGTCAGCATGCTTCATTAAGTGAATATGGCACACCACGCATGACACTGGAAAACAACAGAGGCTCTGTTCATGAAAGAAATGACACTTTAAAATAATAGTGAGCCAGAAGCTGCCTTTAAGGCATCACTGATGGTTATGCAGCCTCCTACTGTGGATCATTGATTTGTAGTTTATTCTAGGATGATGAAAGTGTTGAAACAGGTTCCCGTTCCCCAGAAATGCCTTCAGTAGCTTGAACGTGAGGGCGTGAAATTACATACCAAACTGCATCTCTATTTGTTTTTTTGTAATACATTGTACTCCAGTTGATATTCCTCTAATCTATGCCCACACCTAAGTCTTTACATTTACTATATATGGCATATAGTTTCCTAAAAGCCTGGTGTGTTTTGGTGCCTTGATTTGACATGGACAGGAAAGAGGGCAGAGAGGCTGCCTGGTGTGCATCAAAGTGTCGGAGAGCTCACACCTTATAACTGGGTTGGCTCTAACAAAGACCTCAGCCTCTTTACAGGAACCAAATGATTTACAGGGTGACCAGGCACAAGTACGAGTTTATTTCCAGATAATCTGTCAGAGGTTCATTGAAATTTTGGTTTGTTATTAAATGTGTCATTAATATTTCAACAAGAATCTGTTAGCTTCCTGAAAAAAATTACAGACCTTTGTCCAATATGTATTGTTTAGCATCAAACATAGGAGATTAGAATCACTGGGTGGTGGGAATGAATTTCCAATCAAGTGAATCATGCTGAAGTATTAATGAGAGCAAACCAGTGGATAAATACATGCTCCTATATGTACACGTGAATCTTTCATTTGAATGGAATATGCAAATGAAACGCATCTTTAGAAATTATCCTCTCTCTTGCCACCTTGATATTGTATCCTTGGTTTTGCTATTTTTGGCATTCATTGAGTAGCCATTAACAACACAAGCTCCAATTTGTTGGCCATATCGGATAAAATGACCCATTCATTGCGTATTACTGCGGAACAATTATATGTATGAGTTGCTCTGGTGTGTGAGCAGGACTGGGTTTGCTCATTGGTCTTTGTGAACAGACATGAATGCTGGCGGTTTGGGTTTTGTGTAATATATAGATGAGACTTAGTGAATCCCTACAGACAGGTGCATGTCTGCTACACCTCCGGGTGGCTGTGCCGGGGGGATTACAGAAGGTGGAAGTGCTGGAGCTGTGCCATAAGGCCTGTCCCGGCTGCTGCCTCTTAGCCAAGCCAGCGCCAGCCAAACAGAAACCAGATGACAGGAGGAGGGGCAAGCTGAATGGCTGGCTTGTGCATTCCTTCTGTTCTGTGTCTGTGTTTACCCTTGAGGGGTGTCAATAAGATATGGCTACCATATTGTGCATAATATTACCCCTATTGTTTCATGGTGGGGTTTGCCCATTTTTCTAGCTGTGCTTTTTATTGTATCATCTGGTTTACATGCTCTAAAATTTCTATTGTTGTGAAAAAAGACCTCTGTCTGGAGTTCACACATGCTTTCATTGACTGTGTTTCACATCCATCTTTCCTGGGCCTGACGATGGCCTTTTTATGTTGCTCAAAAGAGGCACAAGTATATTTAAAATTTTGTGAAACACCTTGAAGAGTTTAATCTTTGACCTGTCCTGTATAAATATTTAGCCCTGTATCGGGCTCTAATGGTCATTACTGTGCTCACTCACGCGCCTTTGACAGTCGCTTTGCAGTGGTCCATATCAAAGTAGCAGTCTGACAGTGTGAATTTAAACTTTTGTGCTTAACTAAACTGCATTGTATTTAATAATAAAGATCTTTTTCTTAGCATTCTTCAACAATTTTATGTAATTTGGGCAGCTCCAAAACATTGTGCCTCTCATCCTTTTAAGTTCTACTCCAGCTATAAGAAACATAGAGGGGTGTTATTCTATCATCAGCCTGAGACGGCATGGAGTGATTAATACCTCAGTTTGAGTAACTGGGTTGTGAGTATTGGCAGCGTGTGTATATTTTGAAACAAATGAGCGAACTTCTCCATGATAGTTCTTGGATACACTACGATACTTCATTTTTCAGCATGCAAATACCAATTAATAATCATGGTGTTTCTTTGGATGAGTCTAAAAGACTGAAGGGAAAGAGTTCTGAGTAAGAAAGTGATTGCAACACTTATCTTTCTGTGCAATTTATTTGGTTTTTCAATTTATGTTTACATTATTGATGTAAATGTTTGTTTTAATGGTTCAAGTTTTTAATAAGTGGCGGCGGTCTTTGAAATCAATTGGATTGAACTGAATGGACGCTGCAATCTGATGGCTTAGACACAGGTGACGCTGACCTGAAGTCATCACACTGCTGTCAGTGCTGACAGGCCAGGCCAAAGCCTGGATGTCCAGGCTGGTAGGTGGGCAGACAGGCGGGCTTAACTGGCAGGCACAGACAACGCTCCGAGATGGGCATCATCCTGTTTGATGACTCCCTAAGCTCATCTATCAGTGGCCACCTTTCAGAACTCTCAAGGCTCTTCAGAGATGCCACAGATGCCACACGTATACGTCACCACTGACCAACTGAAGGGGGAAACGGCGACTCTCTCGTTTATGATCTGCTGTTTTTTTAGTATACAAGGCCTCTGACCTGAAACAGCTTTCATCACAGCTCTGTGGCAGGCAGCAGAACAACACTTGAAACTAAAATAGTAAGGGCAGTGAAATACGATATTTCTTACCATCTGTTGTGATGCTGAAATCCCAGAGAGATGGTGTTGAAAGAAATCTTAACAATACTATTTGCAGCATCCTCTTTGTAATTCACACTGAAGTTGTGTTTGCAGTGTAATTTATTAGACCTCTGAGCGAATGATAAAAGAGGGCCGATGCAGAATTCTTTTGCCTCAAATATCTCATTGTGAAAACATGAGCTTTACAACCTTTACATTTCCGTACATTTTGTTAGGTTTCCTGAGGTGGCAGTGTGCAAAGGACTTGTCCTCAGCAGGCTTTAAATCCTTAACACGCCCCTGGTCCACTCTCTGCAATTATGTTAAATAAACTAAATTCAGATTTGAAATAGTTATTGCTTGTGCAAAAATAAAATAAATAATAATAGTAAATTTCTCCAAATGGCATTTGACATGCACTACAGCACAGTGTCTGATGCCAAGAGGTAGAAGTGTTATTGGTTATGCAGAAGATGAAGTGGTATTTAGTTGTTGTTTTTTTTGTCCAAACTAATAAGAAATGTTTGCCCTCTTATGCTTTTCTTTTGTGAATGTGGTACAAACCTTGGCCTGCAACTCATTCTGTAAATGTTGCATAAGCAGTCCATGCGCTGTGCCTCGTAGCTGCAGGGACACAGATTCACTTCCTTGTCAGGAGTCCAGCATTTTTCCCTCCATCTGCTTTCTCTCTCGCTCTTAAGTTACCAGCACCATCATGCCAAGACACACGCTTGCGCTGCACCATGGGATTGATGGGTGCCAATGGCTACCCCTGGTTCTGGGAAAGATTTCTTTGAATGAAGACTTGTGGTGAAATGTTTACAATGTGGGAACTATTAGTAACCTTCAAGAAGAAATAATCCAGCATAGTGTTATCAATACTTCTTTTGTTTGTTGAACCCACACACTTAAACGCAGGAGTCTTCAGTTGCCTGCTCATATGGCCCATGATGAATTTTGCAGTGAGGCAGCTGCTTTGTGTGTCTCATGCAGTGAGGTGTAAGTCTAGAGTTTTAAAAATATTTAAATGCGTACTGATGGTTTGGCTTAGCACTGAGAATGTGACTAATCCTGGAATTAATTCATTAGGTTTTTATTACTAGCACCAAGCGAACAGGAAAGACAGTAGATAATTAAGCTTACAGGACTACAACTGTTATGTCGATTGAAAGCATGATCCCTGAGGCTGACTTTGTGCAAATCCACCCAATGCACTGGATGCCAGCAGGGAATACAAGTGATAATGGGAGAGATCAATGAGAAAAACTGTCCCGCAGATCGTTTCTAGATCGGTAACCTATTTGAGCATTGGTATTTATTTAGCTATCCCCATTTGCAACAGCTGTACACATGTACAATGCTAATTTCCTTTTTGGAACACGCGTATGTCAGTCATGCGGAATATACCCACAAAACCCAGGACGCGATAAGTAAAGAGGTCTTTCAACAGCACCTGCTGTTGGAATGTGAGGATCAGCACTCACACAAGCAGCTGATTGCTCTTTTTTTTCTTAAATCCCAAATGAGCTGAGATGATTGACGAGTTGGACACATGCAAAGTAAGTGTTTGTTTCAAACATCATCTCACACCTCCTTGACTTTTATCTCCAATATACCTTTGTTGTTTTTTTCTTGAAGCCTGGTGTCATCTGCTGTCAGTACAGCAGGCTTCCACCGTAAAAACGTCCATGCACCTGTTTCCACTTTGGCTAAATCCGCAGGCCACAACACTTGGATTTAATGCTGCAGTTTTTAGAGGCTGAACAAGGATCAGCTTGCCAATTGATTCCCTCTATATATTTCCGCCTTCCTTGGGGAAAAATAAAGATATTTTCCAAAAGCCTGTGACACTGAAAGTTAAATTGATATTTATTTATTTTACATATTCAATTAAAAGTTTACAATCAACAATGGTTTAACAGCTGGGATCTCTCTATGACTCAGACTTGGAATGAGTAGGTATAGAAAATGAATGGATGGATAATTATTTGATAAAAAATCTTTTTTATTTGGAACAAACATACACTTGAAGGAGATATTACAAGAAAAGTAATGTCACTAAGAGGCATAAAGAATATACATGTAAATGTTAAGTCTGTATATCTAAAGTCCTGAAACATTGATTCTTACATTTTTAAAAAGCATTGTAGAAGGGCCAGATAAATGCAAATTATATTTCTAATGACTTTGGAAATTGATTGGTCTAAATGTTGTGTAGATAGTCACATGACAACAAGGAAGATAACTGAGTGTAGCTTCATCCCTGGGATGAAGCCTTGTGCTTGTATTTGCAACATTAACACTGTTTGATGTGAGTTGCACTTCAGAAAGCAACAGCATCACTGTATTTTATTGAACCAAAAGCCCTATTAAATGAAGATTGTTTCTTTGTCTGAACTGTGTGATGCTGTCAGATCAATCTACATTCAGTCTACCACGCATTATAGCTGTTTACTTTTGTTTAGCAGACACACAAGCTGTATGATTATTGTTTAAAAAAGGAAACTGTTACTGGTTTTGAACGACTTCGCATTACCAGGTGGTATTTCGCCAAAGACATGCTGTCAACTCAACTGCAAACAATGGTATCCTTATTCCAGTCCAACCTGCGGATTCGCAGGTTGGACTGGAATCATGCAAATATTTAGATTTCAAATAAAAAGATTACATTTTTTTTCCTCAAGGCAAAACAGGCAGATTACAAACACGGTCAGATTAATTTAGATAGTTTGGTATCACCAAAGCTCCGTCATTTGTTATTATGGTATAAGGTTGACGCCGATAGTATGAGTCAGTCCTGTCTGCAAACACTGCTTTGCTGAGACTGGACAGAGCTGCACACTGACTCTGAACCAACTCAGTGTTATGCTTGGATCCAAAGTTGTATACCAGTGGCAATTGGGGGGAAAGTGCCTGCTCTGTATGACTGCAGCACACCGTTGAATACCTCCACCCTTCCACAGAACACTACCTCATACTGTACAGTAGTGCCAGCCAATTCTGATCCTTTGCAGTACATGCAGCCTCTAGGTTTCCTTTTATCTGATGTAAAAGGTTCAAGGCAAATAAGGTAAAATTCCACAACATGCAAAGCTGTATGCAAGAGTTGATTACCTTAGTGTAAGTCATACACCCTGAAGCATGCTTGTTAATGAATATTACAAGTTTTCCCTGCAAGGCAGCTAACACTCATAAGGGAGTCTATGTAGCCAAGCTTCAAGCTGTGAGACAACTGTTGAAATGCGTTTTTGCTCTTCACCGGTCTGAATTCAGTGACTGTTTTATTCATGAAAGGGATCCATTCTGTTTATCTGGTTTAAAATAAGATCTGGATTAAAGAGGGGTGGACACATGGTTCATCCAATAAACTGACAAGCTGGAAACTTCCATGTCCGACATCGTTAAGTGAAACGCGCCACATGGTGCATCAGGTTAGAGATTATTTTTTTGGTAAGAAGACAGCGGTTTGAAAATGTCCAAGCATGTCCTCACCAACATTTGACACATAATTCAGTGAAACTGTAGAACACAGTTGCTGTACAGCGGCGTGCAAAAGTCTCAGGCAATTTCTTGATTTATTGCCAGGCTTTTTGAAGGACAAGCTCTTCTTTGGATGTTGGCTGCCTTTTGTTCCCTTTTCTGTCGAGATGATCCCACACCGCTTCAATAATTTTTGAGGTTTTGGTTCTGGGGAGGATTCATCACTCCATAAGACCCACTGCTGTTGATACTCTGTCCAGTTCTTGTGTCATTTGGCTTACTTCAGCCTCTCTCCATGTTCCCTCTCCCTAAGAATGGATTCTTGAGAGCCACCCTTGCATAGAGAGCATTTCTGAAAGTGCTTCAGCATACAGTAGACAGATCATATAAGTCTTGGATATATCCTTGTCCGATTTCTTAAGAACGTCAATTTAAATGTTCTTTATCTGTTCAGTTGTTTTCTGACACATGATGGTAACATAAATTGTCAGGTAATGGCCCTTTTGAAATAACATTGTTTGTGCAAAAACACTTACTTAAGACCTTTTTTTTGTAGAACTTATTCAATTTGCAACTTTGGACATTGTAACAAATTATCTTTGCAGCAGGCTGCTAATAAGCAAATGTCTTGTGATACAGGTCCAAACTGGATCTTCAGCAGATCTTTGTAGGTTAACACAACACTGGTTCATCCCTTGACTCAGGTACTTTTGTCCAGTACGTTAATGACTTATTGGTGAGTGTTAAAAGAACTGCCAAACAGGAGCAGACATTAGTCTGGAAATTCTTATGACAAGGACAAGGATGAAAATGAGTGACAAAGCAGCCTGTGTCCAAGGGAAAACTGAGATGTTCTGCTTGAAAAGACAAATTTGTCTCTTTTGAATAATAATGTGAAGAACATTTCTGTTGTCCAAATATCTAAGAAACAGGTTGTTTTTATTTTTTTTATTCTGCTGTGAAACTGCATCCCACTGTTACAATAGTGTTGACATAGCTCAGACAATTCTATTTCTGCACCTGAGAGAAAACCTGAGTGTGCATGAATGAGTCTAGTAATGACTAAAACACTGGAGCTGGAACCACAACACCTCATTGCTCACCGTTCCTCTTTTCTGTCAAGCCAAGAAAGAAAATCCAGCATAAGTAGACACAGTTTCATCTTACAAGATTCATAGTGGGAACAACATGTCTATCTTAATAAAATGTCTAAGTACTTTCCAAGCACATTACAATGAGACAAAGCATGTGCTAAGGAGAAATGACCATATTACACTTAACTGAACAAGAAATCTTTAAGATTATCTGCCTTTGCAGAACAGTAGGATTTAATTTCTTCAAGCATAAATGTTTTGGTTCTACTGACCACCAAAACTTACTTTAATATATCTTTACTAACTCCTCTTAAGGCTCTGTGTGGCATTCGAAGTATAGAGACGGTCGTGGTAAGTCTGGGCACCAGGCTGAAATATTAGAAATAGTCCCCCAGGGACAGCACCGAGTTAGAACTTGGCGATGATCTGATGGAGCTCAGGTTACTACCAGCTGCCCACCCACATTTGCTGGCAGGTTAAAGTGTCCAAAATCAAGTCCCTGCCAACAGTGAGCTCTAGTCCAGGCCCTGAGGAAAGTATTGTGTCCCTGGCACAGCTCAATGCTCAGTTGCACTACAAGCTATGATGGAGGGGAGCTAAGCATTGATACTGTAGCTAGGTTAATAAAACCACAAATCATATGTACTCCACCCATGAAAAGAGATTCCCCATAAAATGTTGGAAAATTCGTGGATGCAACACCTAAAAAAAACCCCTAAATGAATAGGAATCATTGTTTCAAGCAGACGGTGGAATACAGAAATTAGATTAATGCTAATCATATTTATTTATTTGATTTTACGTCATTCACTGTAATTGCTGATTTGTTGGTCCTCTAATTCTTTCTTTTGCTTTGAATCTTCACTACAATGCAGTAGCTGTTGCACAGATGGTTGAGTTATGTATAGAAAGTTTTTTTGTTCATGGAGAGTAATGGAATTGCCAAGCAAACGCACAGACTGCCTGAACACTGATGTATGGACACTGGGTACGTGAAGACTAATAAACCTGTTGGAAGTAAGCTTGATGGACCAAGCAACAAACCTTTTTGTGATTTTTGGAATTCCTGCTTGAGTCCTCTATTATCTTGTAGTTAATAGAGCTTGAAATTAAACAGCAAAACTGCAAGTGAACTCTTTTCATGATCTTTTATTTTTTTCTGCCGTCTGCACTTTGTTCTTCCGCCTCATCCAGCATACCATGTAGCATACCCAATTTCCTTGCTCTCTCCTTCACCACATTGATTTTAATCAGTGATTATTGTGCTCATCGTACATTATTTTGATAGCGGCCAGGGCCTTTTATGAGTGCCGTCTTGTTGGGCATTACTTTGTTTATCTATTTTCAGTCATGTTAATAATTTTAGGCTGGAGGATGTGTGGTGAGTGCACTTTTGAAGAACCCATGCCCATGAAAGGCCAACATTGTCAGCATCCCAAAGATCCCCTTTGTTTTCCGATGTGTTTGATTGTCATCTTCATGAGACAGCATGTTTGACTCACGATGGGTGGCCTTTGTCGGGGTCTGCCACCACAAACGGTTGTTAGGTCCGTTGCCAACTCTTCTGCCTCCTACAGTATTTCAAAGGAGGCAGTCCAGTGCAGAAGTAACATTTTAACCCCTTCAACTGGTACCAAGAATGACATCAATGGTCTTGCTTAAAGTAATCAGTTTAACACTGTTTCAGAAGTTGTTCAGAAACATATAGTATTCTGAATGGTAAAAGTTTCCAGTTTTCAGAAAAAAAACAGTTTGTGCCAATTGACGATTGCAACATCACTTCAACACATGAATATAACTGGTGGCATCATTCCAGAGGTCAGCCAGTTAGAGGATGTCCATCGTGAATGACAAGAGGTTGAACAGCTGAAAAACAGTTTCAGATAACACTACAGATCCTTTTTATAGAAGGCACAAGGCATGGAGATTAATTGCTGAAGTTTGAGGAGAAGGGGGTGTGCAACTTGTAATTGGATATCACAGAAATAACTGCTTTTTACAGTCATGGGACCAACAAATGCATTTCTTCTGAAAGCTGTGAAAGATGGAATAGAAGCACATGGTTGAGACGTTACATATCCATGTTCAGTCTAGTTACATTGCTTGTCCTCATATTTGCAATAGATATTTGTAGTGTTCATGGCATATGTTCAAGACCTCAGTCAAAGAGAAAGTGTCATCTCACACCTTCGTGTTTAAAATTTGCGAGTCTGACTAAAATGTCTCAGAAATTTTAATTCTTGAGCAATACTATAATTTCTGAAATTCTCATACATAACAATTCAAATAACATTTTCCGAGAGATCAGTTTTTTCCCTGCCCATCTACAGTCCAATAAATTCAGGCTGGTGTTAAAATCCAGAGCAGACGTACGTTTGAATTGTAGATTAATTGCTCTGAAAGAATATTGCCAGATTGAAAGATGAACCAGGCGTCACAACCGTTGTAAGACAGTCTGTCTCAAATCCTGTCAACTGTAGATGCAAACAAGTGTCTACTGTGGAATTGGGCATCAACTGAAATCCCTTGGAACTTTGGTAGAGTTATTTGTGTCTGTTCTGATCCAATTCATCTGCAGTGTGGAGTATCGAATGTTTTGTGTGTGTGATTGTATGCAAGTGTGTTTAAGGGAAGGATTTAATAGGGAAGTTGAGATTTGGTTGATGACTTTGCAGGGGGAGTTGATGTTGAGGTATTAGAGCAGCTGGTATCTTCACGCTCCGTTTGAAGTGTCTGGCACTCAACCTCGAGTCAGGAATCCAGCCATTCATTTCCAGCAAGAGCAGACGCAGCCAGGTCAGTATCGGCTGTCATGGCCACTACACTGTTCTGGCCATGACTCTAAGAGGGGGGAGATTTGGGATGTCTAGTTTGGCAGTGGAGTATCTTGTGTGGAGACTAAAGGAGCCCAAAGACTGGCTTGTGAGCCAAATTTGGATTTCTCTTGAAGTTTTTGTTGGCAGTTCTAAAAATGAAAATGAAATATTTATTTTGTGTATTTCATATATATATATATATTTTTTTCATATACATTTACATATGTACGAGAAATAAGCTCATTTTAACCATGTACTTTTAAGCTATTTTGCAAAATCAGAAGTGTGTTTCTTAATCCCAATTTATCACATACTGACATTTGGTCAGGACCCCTTGGTGCCACATGTCATTACATAGGATACCTCTTTAGAGGATTTTTTTCAACTCGTAGCTTGCCTGAGATCTCAATAGAAGCCCCCTGACATCTGAAATAGACACCATGAGGGTGTGGCCAAATGTTCTTCGCTGTCAAAGGAGTCATCTCTTCGCCAGCTCAGAAAACAGAGGAGAGGGTGTTTGCTGAGGTACTTTAAAGAAAACTCTGTAATGTTTCCTTAAAGGTTGATGGAGTCCCATTGGACACAACTTTTGTCCAGTTTAACAATCACCCCTGCAGCCTTTGAATTGTAGGTTTTGATATATCCTCATACAGCAAGTTGTTAATACAGATCCCTATTCAGCACTTTGAAAAATTATACAGCAGGAGCATTCAGTGTGTTAAAGTGTGATGGCGAGGGTTCCTGACCAAGTGTCAGTATGAGTATGCGGGAGTTGGAAGTGAGTTGTTTCATGTTTTAAAGAGGTTTTGCTATGGGCAAAGAAAACCAAACATCTTTTGTTCCCTGAACATATTCAGGAAAAAGGATAATTTTGAAAGAAAAATACACCAGCGATCTTTTCCCCCCATTTCCCGTCATCACCCCTCAGGCCAATCATGGGGCTGACTGACACGGCTTTCGGTTTCACATCCCTCAAAGCTGTAAACATCAGGCCTTAACTCCCAGTTGCTTACCACATTTTCTGACCATCTTTTGTTGCCCAAACCATTTTCCATATGGTTCTTAGGGGGCTCATCGCATAATGCTTTTGGGCTGACTCAAGTAGAGTAGCTTGAATGTATTTCTTCTTCTAAAAAACAATCTTTGCCACCTCTGAAGAAAATGCCAGTCATAAAAACTCTCCAGTGCTTTATCTTGTTCTAAGCACCCTGTTCTGGATTCATGGCAGCTATCCCAAACACAGGACAGGGCTATTATTCACATGTGTCAAAACTGAACTCGGTCACAAACACGTGTCAACTGAGCATGACACGCTGCCTGCCATGGGGATACGAGAGCTCCCAATCTTTTTCCTCACTGCCAATGCTGACAAGAATGACTGCAAGTCCTCAGGAGAACGTTAAGATTTGATTTATGACAAACTGATTCTGTTACACTGACTATGTTTGCAGCATGTATTTGCTCGTCAAGTGCTGTTGCTGGATCTACATCAAATAGCAGAGTATTGGAATAGATTAGGGAGGATGCTTTGAAGCTGAGTCAGCCAGTATTTACACCTGTTATTTAGTGCCATTTTAAATTCTCTATCCTGTGTACCATCATTACACAAGATTCCAGAGTAAATCCATGGATGGCTTGGTGATCCTGAAGGACAAATACCATCAATGATATAAAGATTCACATATAGAATTAAGTTGGGTCAGTGTCACATCTCCTTTACTCACACATTCATAATGAAATTGTTGAAGTATGATTCTTTGTTACACTTTTTTTTTATCGAGCCAAATGTCCACTGACAAGGGAGAAATCATGTGGACAAATGGTGAATGAATGCGATCATAGTCAACGTTTTTTTTGGGCCAGCAAAGAAACTGACAGTGACAAACATGTAGGTACTATTTTTTTCAGTTTGATGTCTGAACTGACAGATGATGCATTGCTCCTTTTTTGTCTGGATTGAGATCACATGTCTGTAACACAGACGGCTTCAGCTAAATATGCGTGAACGACATAAGATAGCTACACAGTATAAAGATCCAAACTTTACACCAGGGGACAATGATTTGTACCCAGATTTTTTTTCTTTTTAAAAATGTTCTTTTACTCTCTTTGAGTCCAGTTTAAACAATCTTGAAGAAACTTAACTTGAATAAGTGCAGTCCTCCATGCCAGCAAAAGTGATAATTTGAAAAGGGAATTTATTGGCAATACTTCCTAAAACACACCAAAACGCTACCCAGGTTCCTTGGTGCAACTACCAGCAGAGAAAATAGAGTTTCCTCTATGTTTTTCCCAGTATTTACTGAAAAGCACAGCATTACCCCGTTTAGTTTTGGTATAAATTTGAAATGTGTTTGCAGCACAGACATTTCAGCCATTTACTTGTTTTGAACAAAAAATGGATAATGGATAATGCTGGGTGACAAGATTGCACATGTGTCTTTGCATCTCAAGGCTGTCAATAACTCATCAGGAATTTTACAGGTCTTTGCTAGATTTTCTGTTAGTGATATGACTCATGGCACTGAGAAGTTCCGAAGTTATTTTCAGTGTCCGTTGTGCTTTATGAACTCATAGTGCTGCAGGCTTTATTTCATGGTTTGAAGAGTCGTACTTTTCTATGATCTTGGCAAGAACATGGCTGTATATGTCTCTTCTCCTTCTTGTGTTCCAGCTGCTTTTCTCACTGTTCTGATCTTTATCCATATGAAGTCAAAGAAAGAAGACTGAAATCAGAGTCAGCCAAGTGTGTCCTGAAATGAACTGTCCTCAGGAAAACCTTTTTCACAGGAGTAGGTTCCAGCTTGTTTCTTTGGATTAATTGGAGAAATTATGCCTTTGCAATAAAAAACAAAATGTTTGCCAACCAATTTGAGTATGTGGATTAAAGCACATGTGAACAAAAATGGAAATAAGATCAAATCTGTGTATTATCCATGCAGACAAACATGCCATACTGGTGGGTATGGTGCCACCACAGCATACAGCTGCAAGTCAAATTTCAACAGGCAGTCAAGCCCTTTGAAAGATGAAATTAGTGTTTTAGTTCAAACTCTTAGTTGCATCACAGAGAATAAATATACATTTTCACAAAAAATTCTGTACCAACAGTGATTTGTTTTGATGATTTAGCTCACATTGTGAGCATGACTTACAGCTGTGTTATCCATTGTTCTTTTACTGAGTTTGGTTGAATCTGTACCCTCTTTTTTACACAAGTTTCACCCCTAACATATGTTTAGGCCTTCTCCCTCTACACTCATCACTTCTCCTGCACAGGCTTCCTGAGGTTTCTGCCTCATCCGACATCCATAGAGCCATTGTATGCACCATTCAGATGAAAGGTCTGCGGTGAGGTGGCAAACCACGTGGAAACAAAGGAATTCTTTCTGTCATGCTCACATATTGGAGCAATCTCAAAGACAGCTGTTCTACTCCTGGGTGTCCCAAACCCTCTGACTTGATCTCTTTCCTTTCTCCCCCATCCATCCAGCTTGATTCTGATTAAATATCAAAAGGGAGAAAAGGCCCACCAAAGTGGTGCAGAAAATAGAATACATGTAATCCAGATCCGACGTCCTGTTTACTTCATATTTAGCTTTTCCAATACTTAATACAGTTCGGATAACTGTACCAGTGGAGCAATCCACCCGTCATAGAAGATACCCCCCTGTCACAGGTTCAACGACTGATCATATTTTACCCAAGGTGGGCGGGACCGTAATGAAGGGATGTAAATCAAAGCAGTGCACTTTTGTACAGTGTGTGAGTTTGTACTTAAAGGCACCCCAGTATACTGTTCCCAATAATGATGAAAGTCCTCTTTGAATGGAAAGCTTGTTGCTTGAACAACTCTTTTGAGAAAGAGGAGGCTGACATGCTCCAATCCAATCTATGTGATAGTCAACTGCAGGAAAAATGTTATTCCAGCTCTGCAGATATAACAGGCTGTGTGCGAAATTAGGAATAAGTTAGGAATCCCTCTATGGTTTATACATATATTTTCAGAGATTCAAGCTATTTTTAACTAGGTCTTTTTATAACCTATGTCATAATTTGTATCGATCCAATTATAGAGAATGTGAATTAAGGAAATGACCAGTTGATGCTTTTCAGGCTATTGTGTATCAGGCAATGTTTTCAGTGGCTGCATCGTCAGGTTACGGCACAAACTATCCCTATGTGGTCTCAGAGATTATGACTTTGGCAACTCTACAGCACCATTAAAATGGGAAGACCACTTGTTTTATCATATGTACAACCACAAAAGTCAACAACCAAACTGCACATGTGAACTTCTTTTGCTGCTGTAAAATGATCCAGCATTCAAATGTGTCTGTGTAATTTAGCTATCTGAATGCATGTGTGATTTCTGGATTGCATGCCTCAAATACGAAAAAATTAATCGTGGAGAAAAAAAGCTAAGCCTGACTTTGACCTGACCACAAATAAGCTCTGAACTAGGAGAGCAGAGCACTTCCACCCTGAAGCTTGGAAAAGTGCAGCTCCAGAGTGACCGGGTTTACTAGTCATAAACACAGAGACATATTAGGGTTCCAAACATAGGATTTATGATACTTCTCAAAAGTCTTTGTCACTGCCAAACTTTATGGGAAATGTGTAAACACTTATGTAAAGTCCAAGTGAAACCAGTATGTACTACAGTAAATTTAAATGGATTTGGTTTTCCTTTTACTTTATTTGACCAATGGCAGCTTATCTCATCTGATCCTTAACCAGAAATCAAAACACAGGGTTGTAAAATGCACAAATCAGATTTTTCTTTTTAGTAGTTAGATTAAATACCTGTACATCTTTCTGCATCCCTTGAAATCCACAATGCAATGAATACCCGCTCCAGTACACGCAGCTGTTAAATGCTGAATGTGGTACTGAAGTTTACCATGAATACTCTGCTACTTGCACCAGGATATTATTTTATTGAATGGGGCTGAAAGCTGATGATGGCAGCTTATACAAAGAAACCGGTGGAATTTATTGCAGTTCATTATGATTTGATTTTGTCCCTTCGCATGGCTTCCAATCCTGAATGACAAACTTAACAACACTCCTTGTATGGATAAAGCATACAAACTTGAGAAGCAGATATCATTATCATAGATCTATAACCGGATGACTTCTCTGTATAGATAGCTGCTATTTTTTTAACACACAGCAGTAAGGAAAATGATCAGTTTGCTCAGCCCGAAGAAACTCAAAAGAAACTGCACACATCTGGATAGATCATTTATTCATCGCAAGTAGATTTTATTGAGTAAAAGCAGAATTAAAGGGCTAAGGAATAACAAGGTTAGAAAATACAGAAACTTACTTTTGCACAGTGAGGTTCTACTGGAGATGCACACAGCCATCATATCGCCAATGTTAAATGATCAACAGAAGTAGGCACCAGCTAGAGTCAGTGGATAGCAAAGAAGAACAGACAAGAAGTGTTTAACTAGGAAAACAGTTTGTCTCAGCATATCTGTCCAGCGGTTAACAACAGCGGTGTTTGTGTTTCATCAATACCCCATGTATTTATATGTGCTGTCAACAGCACAACTACAAAGTCTTGCCAACAAGTTTTTAAAAAAAGTGTCAACAAATCCATCTGGATAGTTATTGCAGTCAGGTAATATATCCTGAATTTGACACCTCCTCTCTTGCTCCCATCCACCCCTCGAACTGTTTGCATGTGTATAGACTAAAGAGTAAACCAGATATTTAACTTTAAGGATTCATGGTGCTTATCTGTTGTAATGTTGCTCAAAAGATGCCAAAACCAAATAAATTAAAGGAAAGGAATAAGAAAATTGTGAACTATGGTCAAAGATGTAACCATGCTTTTCATATTAGCTTTGGTGAATCATCTATCCTTCTGTTTGGAAAAAGATCAGAGATAATAGACGCTTAACCCAAGAGCGTCCTCAGACCAGTTGCTTCAAATATCACGCAGCTGAGGGCCAAAGTGTTCTTAAATAGACTTGAACTGTGTTGACAACTGAGTAATATTGTGTGTCTCCTTAACTGACAGTTTGTTGTACACAAGCTGATCAGCTTTAAAAGGATGTCAAAGTTGTTTTGCCAAAAGATAAAAATGGACTGAGCAGTATTCTAATTGCTATCTGTTCTCTCTTTTTCTCCATGTCCCTCTCTGCTGGAAAATGAACTGCTGATTGGATGGCCATGAATGACTTCAGGTATGTCAGATCACCACATACACTCCCACGCTATCATGAGAGGAAAGAAATATATTATAATAATAATAATGATAATGAGGATGCTTAAAAGTAGTTCTAACCATCTAATTTGTGGTTCCAAGTAGAAAAAAAAGGTAGAATATTACTATTTGTAAAACTCTGCAGGAAGCTTTGCAAACATCTCATATCTTGTAACTATTATGTAAATTGATGCGATGAAAATTAAGCTGTTAATACAGATCAAAGATCACAAAGCCTCAGAGTCGGATAATAATTAAGGCCTTAAAAGCAGTCAGGATGCCACACAGGGCTTTGATGTTTTTCCAGTGTCTGTGTTAAGCATCCACAGTCCTCATGCATGTGTTTCAGTCCACTTTTGTGCTCTGTTTGTTTTGTGTAAGCGGCAGTGTGCACTCCACTTTTCAACCAGAGAATAAACAAGTGGAATGTGCAACCAAACTCTCAATTTGTGTCCCTCCACAGTGCAGGAATGTTTTCTTATATAAAAGACCTGATTTATGCAACAACAGGGACCTCATGCAGAGACTGTCTCATTTGGATTGGATTCCTGTCAAAGTTTGAGTGTATTTCCTTTGCATCGTTTCGCTTTACGATGTGATAAGGACTGTAGTAGTAAAAGGAGAGAAAATGGCAAAATCTTCAAAGTTAAGATGATGATCACAAAAAATAAAACGTGACAGCAATATATTTTGGGTTGGGTACATTTTCAAGATGATGAAAGAGATGCGGGGATCATTTCAAAGGATTTCTAATCATGGGGACTTAGTTGCCAGGCCCTGGCAGCTGTCTGATGCGGCCAACAGCACCAACTCGTATGATCTCATCAGTCTGCTGGGTATGGTCATTAAAGTCTGGATTACAATAATGCCTGTTATCCCTGTTTGCTGTGGCGCATTTCTATTCTGACAACATTATTGTAATATGCCTTCGTTCAGTGTTCGGATTGTGGCATACAGTATATGGCAGCATTTGGTTTGAATAAAAAGAAAAATCAAATAACATACAAAAGAAACTATGTGAGGTGAATGAATTAAAACAGTTATTACTGTTATTTGGTCAGAGTAATGAGCAAAATGCGAAGCCACTGAAAAAGACTATATGGTGTTCACAGGCTGGCTATTACTAAATGTTTCTCCACTCACCATTTTAAATAATTCTTAGTACATCCTACAATCTCTCACATTTTCCTTTAATCTTCACCTGTCTGTCTCATATTGTATAGTATGTATCTCAGTTTCTATTAAGATGTTTATCTTTCTTGCTCCCAGACCTCCTTCTTATCAAGCTTATTATAAATAATGCCACCTGTTGGGCTGTTGCCTTCATTACACACTGAAAGCTGTAAATTGGCAAGGAAGGCCAATGAGGGTGCCTGCTCCTGAGTAACCTAGTCATGCCACTGGCACAAAAAGCTATGCTTGGCACTCACTGACTAATGCATTTGCTAGTGATGCCAGAGGGAGAAAGACGCACAAAACGAGGCCAAGGTTAAAAGGACCTCTGATCCTATGAGTGGGGATTCAGATTCAGAAACTTGAGGGCCTTTAATGGAGAATGATGCATCAATATGTGTTTTTGACAGTGTCCAACATCTGCTGTGTGTTTTTTACATAGCAAATATGTACTGTATGTAAGTGTGTTAAAGCTGTAACCCAATATTCTTTCTCTGGGTGACGTTGATGCTCAGCTGAGGAATTGGGTAATCTATACAGGTTTCACACTTGAGAGCGAGAGAGAGACAGCACTGGGGTTAGAAGGTTGAGCAGTTGAAAGCAAGCACAGTGGGATGTGATCAGGGTGTGGGTGATGGGGTCAGAGGTCAACTCTCTCAAATAGCCTCATTGAGTACAACGGGCCATCGGCCCCTTTGGCTTTGAAATGAGAAGCAACACAGGATGCTCTTGCATGCTGGACCAGCTTTCAGCATACCACAGCCTGCCATCAGACAGTTGTCGTGTCAGGTGCCTTCATGGGAGAAGTTATTTTTAAGATGATGAAGGAGGCATCCGCGCGAGTATTTGATGACCACATGCTTGCATGTGAATTATTATCTGCAAATTAAATGTGTTTTCAATAGAATGGAGGTTGATCTGGACATTGTTGCAGTATTTCATTCACACAATATTTTAGTAACACATATTGCAGTCTGTACTTAATAATGGTGTTTTTCCAAATATTTAGAAGGCCTGCGCAATTACATATGTGACTGTGGTGGCTGAGAAGTCATTTGGCTTATGCGACTGTTGGGGAAAAACATTTCTGGTTAATGAGCTTCTGTCAGCCATTCATTAAGGAAAAAATATCACACAGCTATAAAAAAAGTGATAATCAAGTTTTTTACTTTTTTTTTTAGACTTGTCTCGAGGAAACTTTTCTTCATCATCTAATTACTGTCTGATTCATCTGCAAGGAACAAAACCCAAAGGCAATCCTCACGTCTCCGTGTTCTGTATGCCAGATCAATTAGCCATCAAAAGTCCCTCGGAGAAGAACAGTTAACCTTTATCTATATCAATGTTTCATGAGTTTCTGCCAGTATCACGTGTTCTCCTGACTGAAGTAAAAGCAAAGCGCCGTGGTGATGATCATAAATAAGATCATAAATGTGATCATTAGCATTCCCTCGGTCCTCTAACAGATATATGATATCAGAGGCTATTAAGGGGAAAAGGGCTTCAATTATTTTCTTGCAGCTTTAAGTTTTTCAAGATGTTAAGCTGCTTATTGCATAATTGCTGGGTGCTTACCTTAGCTATTTATTTTTGAGTTCTGAGTTTTTTAAGATAATGTGACAACTGCAAAACAGCCTTTTAGCCAATTATGACACTAGCCACATTGTAGAGAGTAAAATGGGTATTTCTATCAATGAATGATCAATGAATGAATTGCAATTCATTGTCTGTCTTTGTTGTCTTCGGAAACTTTAGAAAATTAATATTTTGAACTTACTCACGTTTATGTTAAAAAAAAACACTTTCCTTAAGCATTTTAGAGTACAACATAGGGTGAGATAAAAAACAAAAAGCTTTATAAACCTGAAAGGCTTTTCCCTTCTCACATTGATCTCATAATTGGATTCTGAAAACGTTTCCCTGAACTCATCTTCAGCAAATCTACATGGTCTTATTATTTTTTGCACTTCTGTCTCAATCCATTTGAAAAATACTGACAACAGACACAAGCAGCAACTCCATAGATGGGGAATAGGATGGAGGCTTTCTTCTTTGTCTCTGCCTAGCCCAGGCCTGTTTTACTAGATGACAGAAAACCATTCTGCAGCTGGCTGTGACTCGCTTCATCCGAATAACAACCCTGTTCGCCCAGCATGAAGGCATGCTCTTATTTTTTTCTTATTGGAGTTTCTTCTCGTCTGAAACTACTCATGGCTGACATATGACAGGGTAATATGGTGGAAGCTGGGTTCATTCATTCTGGCACCGTCAGCTCCCGCACAACCAGCTAATCCAAGTGAGAGCTGTGGCATAACACAATCAGCCAGGCACAGGAAATTGGCAAACAGATATTGTTGTTCATTCTGTCAAAACCGTTGATAATATAATTTAAATGAGAGCCTCTAACAGCAATTCATGTAATAAACCACTCATTGTATACTCACTACAAAGATGCGTGTTCTGTTTATGAAACTTTGCCCTCGCAAAAGTTCTTCATTTTTAACTGACTTATCTACATTTAATATTGTCTGGTATCCTTGTTAGTCACATTGGATGAAAGCATCTGCTAAATGCATAGATGCTGCATAGATGCAACTGTAAATTTGCTTCCTGAATGAACAGAAGTTGTTTTATGTAATCGTTGTTGTGTCCTTGAATGAGAACTCTCTTCAAATTAGGGATGGCATTGGCTCTCCATCTCTTCCTCTTGCAACTTGCAGATTATGTAAAACCATACAAAAAAAAAAGATGCAGGTGCGTGTTGGTTTCAGAGGATTTCAGATATGTTTGATCTTGGTTCAGCCTGCTCTGACTCATTAGCGGCAATGCAGTTTGCCAGACAGAGGCATTCATGCGGGAAGGCAAAGGTTCAAACTGACGGTCTTTGTCAACTCAAATTAATCCTGATGATGATGATCAGAAGGAATCCTTTGCCCAAAATTCCTTATAATTGGGATAGGCATCAGGATGAGAGAAGCCACTGTCAATCGCCTTTCTTGCTTCTTCTGTGTTGCCATTGAATTGTATCTAAAGGAAAAGTAAGCATCAATAACATACCTGTGGAAATAATGTTAGGGTTACAGTTTAGCACAATGGAGGCTTTACATTTGACAAGATTAATTAATTGAATCTCACAGTAATACCGTAATATCATGTAGCGATGATGGCACATCTGCCAGTCAAAGCCAGTCTGATGGAGGCTCTGAAGTGTTCTGTTATATAAATTCCATTAGTCATCACATCTCCAACCCGCCAGCTTCCACTGAGAAAATAAGTCAGTTTGCAACCTTTTTAACATGGTGGAAACTGCTATGTTTGGAGACAATAAGCACTTTTTGGACAGGTATCCCTTTCAATCTTAGAAGTGAACCATTTTGTTCCTGTCACAGGCAAAACACGTCGTGTTCCCATCTACCTCTCATTACAGCTTTTTAAAAATACAAACATTCACCTTTTTCCAAGCAAGGACAACTGCAGACTTGTCAGCAAACTTCCAGGGTAAAGCCCATCAATGTTGAATGCCTGTGCATGTTTTTCTTTTCTCAGAAGATTTTTCATTTTTATTTCTACATATTTATTTGAAAATACATGCTGGGAAGGTCTGCACATGGCACAGGTGTTCCCACCTATTATGGTCACTTAAATGCATTGTAAATAAAATGCTAATTTGTGATGGTTCTATTAACAGCTTGATGCAGTAGTATTAATTGACTCTTAAAAACATTGTTTTTGTGGAACATCCATTTATTACTAACGAGTAATTTACACAAACTAAGCAAAAAAGAACAACAGATTTCCATCCTTGTTAGTACTGTTAACAAAAAGCTATGTTGGAGATAACAGGGCAAATATAGGGTGTAAAGTGGTTACGGGAAGAATTGTGAAGACCCGACAGCCTCTCATTTGGGGTTCATGAATGCAGTGTGGTGTATGATCAGTGGTTGGGAGCCATTTCAGTGGGGTGCCATCAAGGACCCATTTGCTCTTTTTTCTAAACCACCTCAAGTGATTCATTGAATGATACTGGTGACCTAAGAAGGTTTGTGGAAGGAAACCCAAACCGCAGGCATTCCCACCACCCATTCCTCTCAAGAGATGAGAAAGTCCTCTTGCCGGAGACATGCTTTCGTGGCTTTCCCCATTTTGTATTCCCCTCATGTGCTAAAATTGTGCTCTAATTCTGTGAAAAAGTTAGCTTCCCACAGACATTTGTTGAAAGAACTAAAAAGCCAAAGATATTTATTTAGAGTTTCAATGAGAGTGAGAGATATGTCAATTGTTTTTTATGCAAAGATCAGTTTCTGATCTCGATCTACCTTCAGAGGCAAACACTTGTTAAAGGAAACCCACCAGCAAAATATCAAAAGTGCTACTTGTCTTGGACTCTAATCTACTCGTAACCCAATCCCTGCACAGCGCCTTTTGTGAAGCAACCAGCCCTCTCCGTCACTTTAGCCCTGGAGCTTGCGGTCTGCATTCCTCCTGTCGCAGAGACAAGCTGTCTAAATAAATGCTTGCTGTTACCTCTTTTCTCTGGTGGCAGCTTGTGTTCGGGGGGCCTCTCGGGCTTTCATGCCAACATCCATGCTTCACACATGCTCTCGAACATCCGCAGACCAAAACAGTGGCATGCTACCACATACAGTACACAGCAGACACCAGCTGGGGACCTGTTAACAGCCAAGTAACATTGGTTTGTCAGTGAACAGCTTGACGCTGTGAAAGCCTGTTCATTCTTAAGCTGAGCTGCACGGCCTGCTTTCGCACTCATGGCTGGTATCACATGTGCTAAGTGTCAGTTCCAGACTCTTTAACCTTGTGAATTCTGCTCAGATGATACGATTGGCCTCGAGGACCAGTCTTCTTAGGTCTGTGGACAGCGTCAGCGAGACTCCACAGGGGATAAATTTGTCCTGTTGTTGATGTTGATGATGAATATCTAAGGAGGACTTGGATGCTGCTTGGTCTGCATTCTCTGAGCCCACATGTTTATATTTTGCTAAACAGTCCTCTTGTCTCTGCTAATCACCTCGTTCTTCACACTTTCCTGTGTGGTCTTTGAGTATCATCTGTGAGATTCCACCCTTACTCCAAATGCCAAAACATGTCAAAGATGGGAAAGGCCTGTACGAGGAAAGCCTTTCATTTCATCAGGAATAATTACACTGTCTTCAAAAAGAGACCTTCATCCCTTTCATTATGAACTAATGATGGAAAAAAAGGAACAAACTGAGCCGTCCAATACTATGATGCTCCACAGATGTTCATTTTTGAAGGTGGAGTTTCTAATACTTCTCTTCAAATCTCAAAGCATCAAGGACGCTGACTTTGGGTCGTAAAACCACTTGCTGCGCAATGCAAAATTAGAATTTAGACAGACAATTTTACAGATGAAAAAAGACGGGCAAGAAAAACTGCGTGTTTATGCCATCTTTAAGTTTGTTGATGAGCCAAGCTGTACCGTACATGTTCTAAAGTTGTTGTTTTTTTATTCAACCAGTAAAGCTTAATATCTATTAATTTAACTGAATCCCAGCAAAGCTGGTCTCATTCATATATTTTCTGTTTGCATTTCTAGATTGTTTAATTTCTAGATTGTTTCATTTATAGAAAAAAAGAAATCCTGATTTTATAACCATAGCCAAATTTGATGAAATCACAATCCAAGTGACTCAACCACAACGTATGCGCAGTGCATTCAGCCAGACTTCAATGGCCATGTGTGCAACAAGGAGTTTAAAGCAGAATGCGTAGAGGTTTTCTCACTCAGACCACTCCACTGCAGTGTCAGGTATACCTCAGTCAAAACCTTGATTCCACTCCAGTGCCTGAATGCTGTGAAAATGACGGTGGTTGACTTGACTGGGACAGAGGAGTCGAGCTGTAACCGTAGCTCGAATCAACTGTGCATCCAGTGTGATTCCAGGTTTTATATCTGGGGTATACGGTTTCTCTCCAAACATTTTCTGTCATATATACCTCAACGGTGCAGTTAGCTCTGCAAATTCCATCCAGTTTTCAACCTCTACCGCCGGAAAACGATGGAAAAATGATAAGCTTCTTGTGTTTTGCCGCAGCTTAGACTGAGCAGAAGTGTGTTAGTGTTTTTAATGCGGTAAGTTCTGGCTCATGTTGCTTAGATTAACAGCTGACATTAAGTATCTTTGACTGTCTTGGTCAGAACAGATACAGGCAATAGTGGAAGGAACTTTCTGTGGAACCTTAGGAGTGTGTGATTCTGTTTAAAAAGGCTGCAAAAAAACTGCAGAATTCTGTTAACTTGGCCTCCTCTACATTTCCTCCTCTGTGTCAAACCACAGACGGAGCCAAAGCTTTAGTGAAAAAGAACAAATTGACCCTGTTCCATCTCTTGTCATTCAGTCTCATTAAAGACTTGGTTTTTCAGGCCGCAGACATCTGGATTTAAAAATAGGACCTCAGATTGTCTTTTTTTGTATTTGGTTTGTTTATTTATAACATTTATGCTGATCGTTACTGAAAGCATTTTCTTGGGCGCCTTTGTTCATTTTGAGTTGTTTGCACGTCGTTGCCTTTTGAAACACATACCTTGATGAATCAAGCCCAGATGTCAACGCTTGAATGCCAGAGGTAGACTCTGGCAAACAGTGCTCTGGCCACTGCTCGGCCCAGATAAATAGAATGAGCATTGAGCAGGTCAATTATTTCTCTGTCTGTGGCCAGAGTCAACAGCCACACAGTGCACTATGCAGCAATTACACTTCTCAAAATTAATTCCATTATAAATCTTGATGGGTGAAATAAAGTGCTAATGGGGCTGGCTTTTTAAAGTGGCTTCTAATGATTTGGACCAGCAACTGCTTTGAGAAGTGCCCCACCCACAGGCAGCAGCAACATTTGGGCATGCCGCTTCAGAGGTGCCAATTAAAATTCAGCAAATATTTTTTAATGCCTTGGAGTGGCCACAAAGTCCAGGAAACCAATGATACTGTCATATTAGCGACGGAAACTTGGATTTAGTTTTTTCTTTTTTCTAATATCTTTGGCATACATTGTAGAACTCAGTGGGCGACAATGTGGAACCGTTGGGTTATAACATTATTTTGAATTAGCTTTTATTGATAAAATCTAGATTTCTTGAGGAAAAATGCTAGTCTATGTTGGTTCTTATCCCCTGTATTATGCAGTGTGGTGTAGAATATAAATGAACATACAACACAAACAGTTATCTCAGAAACTGATGGATTTACTTCACCCCCGCTTCAAGAAGAAATCAGCTACAGTGTGTTAGTCGTTCTTCTTTAAAAAAATAAATGTAGTCACACCGTTAATGAAAGCCACAAACTGTGCCTGTTGGGTTTTTATCCATCTTCGATAGATGGTATTTCATCAAGCTGATCTTTTTTTCTTTACTGCATCATAAAAATCTGAAACCCTTGAGAAATGATTTTTTTCCGTTTGCAAATGCAAAGCTAGCTCAGTTTGTCACACTTTTTTTGCATTCAGTGCATTTCTGCAGTCTTTACTTTAAATTTATGATTTAGAAGTTGTCAACCCAGAAAAGAACCTCCTCTGGAAACCCTATTGGAAGCCCGAAGTTATAAATTCTTGGTGCCTATGCCACCACATCTCAGTGGATATCGTTTCATGCATCAGCAGTCTGATTTAAAAAGGGTCACAACTTGCTTGTGTTCTATGTCAAACACATTTCTCCAACTCTGCATGCCTGTCTGATCTCTGCTGCATTTATTCAGTTCAGAAGTTTTGCCCTTCTGGTGATTTTCACCCACAAACTTGTACCTAAATTGAATGGAGGAGGGATATTATGACCTAAACATAATTCTTAACACGGAGTTATGGATAAGCTGAAAGATTTATAACAGTGAGGTGTATCAGACACGCATATCCAATGAATCCACACTTTTCCCTCTGTTATATATGACTGGTGTATTTAAGGGTCATAATGGTGGAACTGCTGTCCATCAACCAGTCACTGGGGTCACCACAGAGTTATTTAAGGGTTAAATATCCATCCCGGCTCCTTGCTGTTAGTGTCAATCAGGTTAACAATAGCCCACTCATTTGGTATTTGTAGAAAGTGGAACATCTAAAGGTCAAACTTAAGTGTGTAGGAATGTTTTTTTTGTGTGGCTGCTCAGTGCACTAAGCGATTTACACATTTTAAAACTTTGATACACATTGGAATTTAGTGCAATATTAGTTAACGTGAGATATTTATCTCTTTTATAAGGTTTTCATAGTTTATATAATAAAAATCTACAATTGAAAGTTTGAAAATGAATAGGATTTTTTGAGAAACAGACATGGCCACATACAGGGCTGGATTGTTGGCAAATGTCAGCATCCAGTCATTTCCCACATATAAGAGACTGAGCCAGCTACGAATAGCTGTCTTCTTTCATACCTTTGAATATGCTAGTGTGTTTTTAATTGAGTTAAGCAGTTGTTAAAGATTCTGTATGAAAGAACATCGGGAAGAGTTCACTGATGGTGGATTTTCACAAAAACCCAGACTCAATCTCCCTAGCTGTTATTGGCAATTGATGGCGACCATTAGCTCTAAACAAGCTTCATAAGAAAGAAAGGGATTTATACGCTACCTGTTACAGGTACAGGGTTATTGTATGCAGGAAGGCTTTGAGGACATTTTGCAATTACAGCCCTATCTTAGGAAAAAGTTACAATTATTTGACATAATCATCTGTTCTGCTCTTGTTAAGTCAGAATACCTTTGTCGGCCTCAAAATGACAGATTTTAAAGGTAGAGCGCAACGTTTTCCATGATAATTTGTTCAAATTTAATATCTGAACATTCAGATGTAGTCTTGTTTCTTTGTTCCTTTCTTGATATGATGAATGGTTTTTCAACTAGAACGTTGATGATGTGCAAACTACCCTGAATTTAAAGTAGTCACTCGTGTAGTCTCTGGAGCAGCAACTGAGTGCTCAAGGGCAATGTGCACTCCAGCAGACCTGCCTGTCGATAATTTCCCAGTCCCCTTCTCACTTTGCAGAGTAAACACACGTCTGCTTCCCCAATTAACTACTACAGCTCCTTGAGTGTTATTGGAGTGTGAGTAAGTGGGGCCTACAATTATTCTGTGCACTCCACTGTCCTCCCACAGAATTGCACTAAAATAACATTTTCCTACTCACAGTTATCACGTTGGACCAGAGTGCAAATTTAGATCTTTTTCATTGTTGGACTATTAACCTTTTTTGGCTGACATGCAAGGTTGCAAATGCACTACCAGAACATTGAGTTTGCCTCTTTGATGGAATGAATAAGAACTTCCTGCTTTCTGTTACCTGATGCAAGTTAAACAGATATAGTATACAGCTAAGTCTGTTATTCTGCTCCGTTGTCCAAAGGTGATAATCTGCTTTGAGAAAATCTACATAGTTGGATCGTTTTTAAAAAAAGGCAGTTGTGTGTTTTTCTGTGCTGTCCACTAAATAGATGGTACATGCTTCTCTGGAAGTTAAAGTGAAATCATTGCAATAGTGCTTCGGGAAAAAAGGCAACAGGAGGTTGTAATTAGCTAATTAGTTAATGTTTCATAAGGAAATGGTCATTAATGCTGTGCTTTATCAGACCTGCTTCCTCTGCATGCTACCTCTTTAGTGCTCTACCCAGATTTATAGTCCTACAGCCTATTCTTCTGAGGCTGTATTTCTGCCCCCCTAAACACAAACACAAAGGAACACAAATTGAACCACGTTATTTTCTTGCATGCAACATCACCATGGCAGCATCCCCTCTAGCATGCCTTTGAAAGATGTAGTTATTCTCCATTGCTGGTGAAAATATCATCTTTGACCCTCTCATTTATGCATTGCCATCTTTGTTAATGCTGACAGGGGGTTTTAATGATTTTTCCATTCTCAAGCTTCCTTATTCAAATCCCCCATGTCCTGTTTGTTGTGGGTCATGGGCTTATGGAGTGTTGGAGCTCTCATATCATATATACAAAATATTACCACCCCGGCAAAGGTTTACTTGAGTTTTTTTAATAACATCATGTTAATATGGAAATTTATTTTTTCAAAATGTGTTGTTTGTGTACACTTACGAATGTTAATTTTAAATATTTTTCTTCTAATTCACCAGAAATAATAGTTGTAATTGGAAACATACGCATGCTTACAGACAAAGAGAACCTTGTTCTCCTCAAGTGCATCGACTTCCCAATCACCACTGTTAAAGAAACTCTTAGTTTTGATGAAAGGCAGGAGCTGCTACTCTAAATGTGAGAAAACGTCTTTGGTGGTTTTCCCTCACTGTAATCGATACAGGTCTGGATTTAATCAAGCTTGCGATATCGGTGTTAAAACAGGAACACTAATTGGCTTCCTGTACAAGTAAGCACAGTCTTAATCTTTTCTGGCCATCAAAGCTTACCAGATGTTATTCAAATTATCCTTAATATACAGTTTCACAGTTTTCACTAAAGATTATCTAATGCAAAACTGCAAACATTTTGCAACACTGCTGAGCCTCATTAAACATGTCATTTCTTATTGAGGCAAGCACCCTCAGGTCCAATAGTGGCCTCATTTAAAGAATCCCAGGTAACGTTTGTGGGTCTCTAAAACTTGATTTTGCTGCTCTTATTTGACGTAAAGTGGACCCCAAAGTACTAAATCTTTGAATAATGCGTGAAGACTGAAGGCCATCAATTGCAATCCTAATTACATCAATTAAAAAGAGTATGATGATAACAGTGTGCAGTTGTGGCAAATTGTATATTCTACCCCACAAATACAAAATGAAAAGGGATTTAAGATGATCATAATGAAGTAAATGGAGAACAGATGAGCTTGATAACAACATAAAGATCAGCGGACAAATATTAATATGTTATTGTATGTTTTGCGATGATGACCGGTGAGGCTCTGCCTCCCCTGACCGCACGTCCCATAAATATATATACACAGCTATACAATTGCAGTGTAAAGTTCAGTTAATTCAATAGTTCATATAGTTTATAGGTAGCTCTGTACCGGTAACCATCTTATAATGTCATCTAATAATGACTTGGTCCCTTTGCTGCATTGGATGGGGTAGATGATTTGGCATGTTATTACCATTATCAGCAAGGAAGGATCAAGCCTTATCTCTGCAAAAACTTGAGACAAAATACAGCAATTACGGTAGAGAATTGAAATGTCAGAGCAAGTTTAGTATCTCCAGCGATGGAAATGGGCTTCCAGGCATACTTCCAAACTTTGAAAGAGTATGGTGTCGAATAGAATAGTCACTATGGTTAATGATTAATGCAAAACTAAAGTAAAATTTCCCATTTCTTTATCAAACATGTCCTGCTGAGAGAAAGGGGCCAAATGAATAGAGACTAATTAATTCTTAAGGACTTACTTTTTATCATTTATTTCAGAGCAGCTATAATTATTTCAATAATTGCACCAAGCAATTCCATTTAATTTCGTCAAGGTTCAGGAACTGTCTGATTTGAGAGTAAAATGAGTCTGACAAGCATACGTATTATATTCCTCAGGGCTTTTCACAACACACACACACACACACGTATGTATGCATGGATGCATGGATGGATGGATGGATGGATGGATAGATGAATGGATAAACTTGACCTGAAGTTAAAATAGATAGAAAAAAGCACATAATGTGAGCATGGTAAAGAGAAGGGAAATTGTCATCACAGGGACAACAAGGAGACATGGAAGATTATGTTCAGAATTTAGCTGCTGCTACTTGGACACTTGAAACCACATAGAAACCCCCTTTGCTTACACTCAGCTGTCACCACCTGCTAGAGAATTCAGAAAAGCAGAGTTGTAAAGCCAAAACAGCTCTTGACCTCGTCTGAGGCATCTCACCCCTTACAGGTCACCTGTGCTCTGCCTTTTTTTGTATAACTGGCGGCACCTGTCTCTCCAGCTTCCTTTGAATACACTAATACACATTACCCTTCACTGTTGAGAAGCTATGGGTCTTTAAAAACAGTCAGGAACCAAAGAGCTGGTTGAGGGTTGACATTTGCTGGAATACTGGAACAAAAATGTTGTCAGGGAGAAACGTTAAAAGGCGAAAAGGAAATGTCTCTAGTGTGGGAAATATCAAATGTCTGACGTCTTATTTAATGAATTTGTCAGATTCCCTTATGACCAAAAGAAAATCTGATGAAATTGAAGGATTTTTTTTATTTGGAGATGTATTTGAAATGAAAACACCTGACAGAGAAATGATTTCCTGGTTTTTACAACGATTTCTCCCTTCAAAGTATAAGAAGATCCTTCCCAAGAGGTTTCCGTTCTGCAGTGATAAAAGACAGATCCACTTACATCCCCTTCCGTCTCTCAACGCTGACTTCAGAGCCCCTGTCTCTGTGTCACTGGGGTGAGCTTTGAGTAAAGACAGGTCGAAGGCTCTTGTACAGCTCCAAATTCCCACACCCATCTTCTGCCCGCGCCTCTTTTTCCTTTGCATCATTTGGCTGGCAGCTTCACAAACTAAGCACGGCCCATGATGTAACTCCAACTACCCACTGCACAAATCATTCACAACAACAGGAGAAGGGGGGCTCTTAATGCCAGCGGGTGTACTGTTACCCTCAGTGGTAAAGTTTCACATGCGCTTTGCTTTCTAGCTACGTCATGCTCGAGTCCTACATCTTGTTGTGTGACAGCATAACAACATAGCCGTTTACAAAAAACGAACAATTGCGCTATTGTGTATGCTTTGGCACAGCCTTTATACATCAAAGGAGCAACAGACCAACCTTGAGGACTTTTAGGCCCCCTGTTTTTTTCAGCATTATCCATTAGATTTGTTGGAAGGAAGCCATGGATTTGAATTCAATTAAATTAAAAAATACTTTATTTATTCCAGAGGGGAAATTAAATGTTGATCTATCTTATTTAGTTAAGGAGTTTAGTAAAGGAATTATGGATTGTGATGACTTTTGGCAGGAAAGATCTTCTGTTTTACAACCAATTTGAAGAAGATTCTGAACCAGTTACCAATTTGATTTGAACCAATCTTAAAGAAGCAGTCACTCTCTTAAGCACTGCAATAATCACACATAATACATTGGGGTGAAAATGTTCTACTATTTCCATTTCGATTAGTTGTGCAAATTATGCGTATGGAATGGATAATTACTATGTTTACTTCTCTCCTTTTACACATGATTCAGTTGTGTGATCACACATTCCTAACAATCACAACAAGGGTTATGTCTTTTTTCACAGACTGGAAGTGAGTCAAATGAAGAAACCAGTGTTTTTGCTAAAAGATAGGTTAATATTTAATATGTTCTTTTTGAAAACATGATTTCTTTGTTTCCATTGTATATGCAAAACTGAGCCAACCTGTGACAAATTAGCGTAAACTGTGAGATAGTTTGTTAAAAAAAAGGTTAGTTTAAAAACATAATATGAAAAAATCTAAGATCTAGTTTAGCTTAATACGTTACCAACAATGGTCAACAATTATCGTGTTTAAACATCATTTTTCAATTTGTCACATTGAGCACGCTGAAACTCCAAAGCGTCACACACACAGAGCAGTGAGGTAAACTTTGATAACGCTGCCAAGAGAAACTTATTAGCCTGGTCCAAACCCAGCCCCTCAGAGAAACAACACTGCAGTCAAATGTTATGTGGACACCATTGTTTCATTATTATTGTAGTGAAGCTGTAAATGCTGCTTAAGACTCATTATCAAAGGGGCCTCCTTGGCAGAGAGTGTGGTACAGGAGAGACTGGAAAAGATGGGGTTTCACCATCTGTAAATGAAGTAGAATGGGAAAAAATAATTTGTGCTTCTAGTGTGTACATGCATCCTAAACTTTTGTTTTGGGCTGAGGCCAAAGCTTAACTTAGTTTTCCAAGTTAAATTGAAACTAGTAAAATCTTTGAATGTGGTGGGACCAGCTGCTGAGATAAGTGAAACTGGCAACTGGCATGACGCTAAGTAAGGCCTGTAGTGCATCGAGACCAGATTAACCACAGGGTTGCATAAATATTTTATGTGCCATGGTGTGATAACAGGGTAGTTTTGATATTGTGGGAAGCAGGGATTTTGTGTCACCCCCATGTTTAAACCAGGACATCAATTATATTCTCTTAGTAAATGAAACGCAGATGCATTAAAGTGACTTCCTTAGATTGCACACGTTCTGTGTTGCTTTGTTTGTGTTGTATATGTTATTATTTTGGTAATGGATTCTGGTCACAGCACTTGCATGAAAGTTCATGAAGAAACTGTTAAAGTCTGTTAATCCTACCTGCAGGAGAAATGGGAAATTAGGCTCTCTGACATGCTGCTCTCTGAATATCTTAAAGTTTTAAAAGTCATTTTTAAGGCCCCTGGGACCTAACTTGCTCGTTTCTACCTGAATGTTGTGTTAATGAGTTGAGCAGAATATTGACCTTATTAGATGTTGAGTCAAAGAAACGAGTATGCCTGATTTTCAGAGGAGGGCCTTTAGAACCAGGAATAATGCCTAGCAATTCCTAACTGGATCAAAACCAGATACAGTTGTAATTTAAGTCATTTTTAATATAGAAGTGTCGAGTTCCGCCAATCTGAAATGATTCTCTCATTCAATTGAACTATTTCATTGCAACATATCAAACACTCAGTATTATCTTGCTTAATTGAACAGAATAGGCCACCAGTCCATCCCTAGGCCACATACATACTCGTACATTCCTTGGGGTAATTTTAGAGTAATCAATTAACTCAACACACATGTTTTTGGACTGCGGGAGGAAGCCTAAGTACCCAGAGGGAACCTATGCAAACTCCACACAGAGAGTTTCGCGGTACCCCAGGAATTCAAAACGGGAACCCTCTTGCTGTGAAGTGACAGTGCTAACCACCACACCACAGAGCAGACCGACTGGAAATGCATCATCCAAAATGTAAAAGCGTGCAGTCTGTGGTTAATCATGAAACGTCTCACTCACAGTTTTACGCTTTGGGTGGAGCCATTCGCATTAGTGTTGGCGTCAAATTTTTTAGTAAGTATTCAATGTATTTGAAACTCTTGTGTTTGGAGTCTATGTACCACCTGCATCAGTATTTGAAACATACAAAAAATGCTTTCAAACATAACAGTTTTATTTAATCAGTAAGATACAGGATCAATTAAGGAGATACATGGTTAGACAAGGGAAGATGATTTTTTTCATATCCATCCTTTTAAGTCACACTTCAGTTTTAGTTTGATTTTCCCATTTCTAGTGGTCCTATATATATTTAAGTTTGTCCCCTTCACAAGTTAAATGCTTGAGATTTGGGTGTCTGTAGACACTTTTTTCCCTCCAATGTCCTGACGCCCAGTGTAAGAAAACAAACTTACTTACTATAAAAACCTACTTTTGGCGTTGTTTAGCACTTACTGGTAGAGAAGAAGATCTGGCAATATGGAGAAAAATGATTAGAAAAGTAAACCCAATGCGTTGAGAAGTGATGTAAGTGGCTCTTGATCAAGTGGCTCTGTAAATTTTAGGAGTTGAATATAGTAATGTGTTGATGCTACACCAGCTCTGTCATCAGCTTGTGAATAACATGCTACAAATTGGGAGTCACACTTTATTTCATAAATGTTTAAGCGTGTATAAGTATGTTTTTATGTATCTTTAGTGCCAAATTGGTCATGAAGGCCCAGTTTGGTTCGATCTGGTCTAAAGGCAGTTTTTTAGTGTTTTTTTTTAACTCGTAGATCAGAGAACTACATTTTAGTTTGTAATAAAATTATATGTTTGATTTACTAATTACATAATTCTGTCAGCAACATTCCTTAGTTTCAACTAGATTAAAATCTCCACTGCCTGTTTTTGCTAGTACACATCTGTAAATGCTCAGTGTTTACGTAAATCACAGCCACTTAAGAATGCAAAACATGATCTTCCAGAATCACTGCTCAGAGCCTCCATTGAGGGACTTTCCCAGTAACGACTGATAGATTGGAGCTTGTGGAAAATACATAGTCTCAAAGGAGGTGTTACAGTTGCAACATCACAGACAGTTAACCAAGTGGCACACGCGCATGACATGTTGGACGCCAGAAAGATGCGGCATCCCGCGGTTTCCGAGGTTGATGGATTTCAGAGAGAAATGTCAAGGATGGCTTGGTGCTGAATTTGGAGCGGAACGTCTTCACACGCAGCCTCCATATTTTGTAATTGCTTCTCTCTTTAGGACTACAGTAATGCACTGGGTCTCTTTTCATCTGTGTCCCAAAACTGCGAGTTCTCATGGAGCACAGGCAGCAATAAACAGCGTAACATTATAATGTGAACAACATGCTGCCGCTCGTATGAGTAATTGACTTCAGCAGACTACGATAAGTGTCCCGTTTGCAGATACCGAAAAAGGCTCAATGCTTTCCCATAATGGGGTTCAATAGTAGAATGAAGTGTTGTGCGTTTCTGAAAGTCTCCCATAAGGCAGCACAGATTTATCTCAGTCAAACAAAGTGATGCTTTCTGTACATTCTTGAAAATTTCTCATTAAAACTATGCATTCAAATATGCCAACGCTCTTTGTGAATGGAAAATGTGGGTCAGATTAGAAATTCAAGTTTTGTCCATTTGTAAACATGCAAATGTTACAAAGTGTCTGATTTCCTTTTTTTTTCAAATTTTGAAACAAGAAAAACAGAAAACTCAAACAGAAACCAGTTACTGTACATGTCACTTTATTTGATCAGAGTACCAAACCTTATCTCCACCCAAAAAGTTTCCTTGGTGTCATTATCTCTGGGTCAGTTCTGTGTTATTGTTTTTTAAGCAACCAAAAGCTTTGTAGTTCAATTAAACAACGGCTTTGTGAATAGCACCAGCAACATACATCCAACTCTCTGTAGACATAAGAGGCTTATTTGGATGAAAAATGATGATGCAGGGCATTAAAAAAATAAATTGCTTTGTTGTTTCTTCTTCTTTGTTGTTCTGTTTGTATGGCAACTAATTATTCCATGACTATACAGCTAACCACGACAGAATACATTTTTGGGTCACTGCGGACACACAAGGCTTAAATAAGTGTAGATTTTTATCAGGGCATCATCAGAAACTCACCCACTTTTTGGTACAGGACTCAAACAAATGGGTGGCTTGAAAAGCTTCCATTAAACACAAAATAAATCAAGTACCTCTTGTGTGCTGCTGGTTTTGTTTAGTGTTTATCTAATACCAATCTTGACTCCTTTGTTTTTTGACATGGTTATTAGTTTGTCTGCCATTTGCCCACTATTGCCCACCTCCTTGAATCTATTTAGTAAAAACCTCTCATACTGTGTTCTGGGTTTCTGGTATGGTGTGTAATATCCGTCCTGCCAAGCTCAAACGGGCAGGACTAATTGAATCTTGCATGTCTTCTTATGATTTATAGGAGAACAGAATGGATTCAGAGTCTTGATCTCCTGTAATCTCACTGATTACTGTACAGGCGATGTAAGAGGAGATAATTGTCCGGCCTAATTTAAAACGTCTGTAAATTTCTCATAACTTCTTTGATGCTGCTGTAGCTCTCAATAACCAACAGCCCATTTTTCTGTACAGCTCCCAGCAGGTCTCTCTGCCAAATAAGGTGCTCACACCCTAAATTTTACATATATTTTAAGCCACAATGTTATTAAATTTCTGCATTTAATTACAGCAGGACTCAGGCATAATCTGATCTGAGACAAAAACAAATTCCAGATAGATCAAGTATTGTGCACATGTTGAGTTTAGATTTTTTGATGGACAGCTACTGTAGGTCAAGATTAAGAGCGGCTTGTCTTCTTCATCCCGGTCTCATGAGTAGTCTCGTCCTCCCTTTCCTGAAATAACTGTAGGATGGGAATCACCCGGGGTGCTCATTTGTTAAAATGACAATGCAGGCTTGGTTCCAAGACATTTCAGTCACTTTCCCACTGGCACTATGCTTCACCTTTCCTTGCCTGCTAGGTAAGTTTGTTTAGACATTCCATATTACAAACTTCCTGTCATCTATAGCCAATTTTTTCTCAGAATCTTATTGCCTATTTCCAAATAGACCATCAGTTTAAGAAATACGTGTTTTTGTTTATTGCTAATATTTAGGTTTTGACATCACTCACATATTTCCACTCAAAAATTAAATCTATGCCTGCAGCTATTTTCTAAGCTTACCTTATACAACACACACACTCAGACACAAAAGCACCCTTTCTATTAGAAATTATATTCAAATTAGCTTTTTTTTAAAGAGCTATTAGAACCATATCCCAAATTAGGGCCTTTTATGGAGGCTTGAATACTTTATTATAAAGCTGGGAGACACTACTGTATTATTTTTGAGTCATTCAAGTTTTTGAAAAGTGAGCAGACTAATTCTTTGTCTGCAGTTGTGAGTCTTTGTAGTCTCACCAACAAACTGCCCCAATAAAACCAATGTCCTTTATCAGGCTACTGGGAAGTTTCACTTAAGCAGTTGGGGGTTAAGTTCTTTGCTCTTGGGAACTTTAAATTTAGGTAGAGAAGGAACGGATGGTACCATGCTCGTGCTGCACAGCACATAATGTAGTGTTACACACAATCTGGGGATTTGCACTCACAGCTTTCAGAATTTTATCACTTTGCCCCAAACTCCTGTAAAGTCATGGGAAGGCTCACTTAAATAATTGTAGACTGCTCATTGAAGTACTGCGTGTAACGTATCTTACCTTATATTTGTGCAGTTTTCAAAGTGGGGTAGAAATTATAATTTCAAGTCGGAAAAGCTGAGAGCTAAGGACTTGGCCATTTGTTGGCAAGATTGTATTATTTGCTAAAACCCCGTAGGTTGAAACATGTAATAGGAACAATGTGTTCTGAAGAAGAGCCGGGGCCTCCCCGCCAGCTTTTCCATGGCCCTCTTACCACCTGAAACTACAGGTCTGGATTACAAATCATCCCTAGAGGATGAGCTCCTCTCCACCTACTCTTATAACCTTTGACTTGGTCAGTTTGACTGACACATGGGAAAGAAACATGATGCAGAGGGTCTTTTTCTGCCCACTTTCAAAATACTCTGTGTTGTCTTTTCTTTGAAACGTAAAGTCGGGGGAAAATCTATTTCTTCACGTGGCATTGTGTTACATTGATTGGCATTTCTGTTAAACACAGTATTAGTTCTCATGCCCGTAGGCTTCGCATAAGATTGACAGTTTTTTTTTTTTAATACATGCTTGATGATTGTTATCACTTTGGTGTCTAGCTATCTTATTTTGTACCAAGTATTTGGGGCAAATACAATTGCACTAATGCATTTCTTCTTACTAAAGCGCTTCAGTGTTTTTATTTGCATGGAGGCATGTGCCCTGTGTCTGATGCTTCTTGGAGCACGAAAGCAGTGGATGCCATGGTTGTAGTCCATCCCATTGGTTTAACTGAAGGGGATTACGGGCTTTTGGGTCTCTGCCTATGTCACCGTCACAGCTGTAAAAGGAATTTATGACTTGTTTTCTTAAAGTGCTTTAAATGAGCACTTAAAATAAAGAGGATTATTAGCATATTTCTGGCTGTGAATAGAGATCTTATCCTGGATTTTTTTTTAACTTATTTCGAAGGTGGATTTTAAATATTCTATGTTCATAGTGTATATTTAAATTGAAAGATTGACAACTCAAATAACTTTTTGGTTTCAAGTTTGGAGAGGGTATATGCAGCATCTGGCTCCACACAATCAAAGCAGATGGGGAAATAAAATGGTCTGGATGCTGCTAGTGATGGAGGTTTAAATGCCTGGTGGCAGGATACAATTAAGTTAGGCCTCATCTTAACTAAGTATTTTATGAGTAAAGCACCAATAAAACTGCTGTTGATTTCACTGGGAAACGACAGCTAAATCCTAAATTGTGTTTAGGAAAATACAGTTTCTTTTAAACATCAGTGTTTGGGATTGTCAGGTCTGGTTGATCATCAATCTGGTGGTCTAAATTGAGATACATTTAAGAATAAAAAAAAAACCTCCATCCTTTTGAACTTTGATTTGAAACAAGGTTCCAGAAGTGCTTAATTTTTTCTAAGAGTTTATAAAAGTCCCCCTGTCTGAATTACCTTTACACCATGTACTGCTGTAAAAACAAGTGAGCTGAATACAAAGCTGAAGTTGTCCACTATGACTCAGCTGCGGGTGGAGGCCATGATGATGACTACTGGATGACTGCTGTGTGAACAAAAACAACCCCATTAAGGGGAATTAATAGATCACAAAAATAGCTGAAGGTGAAGACATTTCTGCTTGTTTTTGGAAATTGGGTATCGACAGAGGCTGGAAAACGTCGGTTCTGGTTATTTGCAGCGAATATGACTTTCCTACCGGTTAATTTCCATTTAGAATTACCGTCAAGCCAACTGCCACCATTTCAAACCCTGACTGGAGAGATAAGTATGATACCATTTGTTGTTTGTGCTGTTTTGGATGTTATATTCAGAACAGTTGCACATTGAAAAGCATTATGTTTTTTTCTTGGTATGGGAAAATAAACTCAGAGCAGGCTGATTCTTGAGTGTGTTAATGTCTGACATCTTGGTGACACAATATTTTTGTTCCCAATCAAGACTCATTCAGAGCTGGCAGACACATTCTCCTTCCAGACTTTTTCTTTTCATATGTTTATCCATGTTGGTGAGGAAAGCCATTAAATACTGTAATCATGCCGTCATCATCATCATCAGTACTTCTGGGTGACATGTTGATGATATGTGTTTGTGTACAGAGACAGGAGAATCTCCTTGACCAGGGCAACAATTTAAAAATACTTTGCATGTTAGATTTCTTTTAGAGAGAAAACATTGTGTTTTTTAAAACATAGATGCTGGTTCCTTGTAACTGCACCTCTGTTAGCCTCTGGAAGGACTTACAGGTTGGCTGAGATAACACCTTTCTCCAAGATGGACTGCAAATGAACAGATGAAATGGTCCAATTTTGACAAACTGTGTTGCAATTTCCTGATTTAATGAAGTTCTGAATGGTAGAAATGGATTGAACTCATCGAAACTGTCCTGAAGGGAGCTAAACTTACACACATCTAAAGTGGGGTTACTTGAGCATTTTTTTAGGATGAAACTTTAATTGCATAAGTCAAACACGTTTTCCACAATGTGAATGATAAAAGGATTTATTACGCTTCATTTGAAGTCCAGTATACATAACTTGAATTTAAAAGCTGGGAAGTATAAGCAAGTAATTCAACAACTTTCCCCAACAGATAAAAAAACGACAATCTGGTCTTGACTTTCCATTTAGCTGTTAAATCTTTAATTTCTCGTTTCTAATAGGTGAGTCCACCCACTCTGTCACCTTTTCTGTCTCTGTCTTTTTTACTGTTGACAAGAAAAGCTGTCTTTGACATAAAAGACTCAAATTGTGGAAATAATCCAGCAAAGTTCAGCCACCATGCATGCATGCAAACACAATGTAGAGACCATCAGGGCTTGTTGAAAAGTTAAAACACTGTAAAGATGCAACTCCCTAGAAGCAACCGGAATAGAAAAGATTAAGATCCTGAAAGTTTACAAGTGAAGTGTCTGTAAAGTATCTGTTTGTCTGTGAAGTAACTGCCAAATTGCAGGTCAGAGCACTGACAATGTGTTAGCTGAGACTCGATAATTTCAAATCAATTCTGTGTCAAAGAAGACACAGTTAAATTAACTACAATGTAGTTAATGACAGAAGAAATTCAGAAAACTCAAAGCCTAAATCAGTGAATCTTTGACATTTTCAAGTTGTTGATTAATGTCCACCCCATTAGGGAATAAGCGGTTACGATAATGGACGGATTTATGATTAATGTCTGGCAAAATCTATTTGATGTCTGTTTATACTTCCTAAAGTTTCCTTATGTGTTCAAAATAAAATCAACACATGTGAAATACATGTCCATATGAAATTGAATGGCATTTGTTATGCCCGATGCCAACGACATACCAGATGTAGTACAAAAAAGAGCACTTGAAAAGCCTCTGTTTGACTTTGCTCCACTAACCATTGCTTGCTGGTATCTGTTTTAGAATTATAGTACTATATTCCCGTCCATTAAAATAGTTCAGGATTGCAATAGTATTTTTTTTTCAGTGTATTTGGATTTTGTGAAGTGAATTCATCTTAGAAGAAGAAAAGAAGTGGCTGTCCTTAAGCAGTTTTGGGCCCTGTGGCCCATATTTTGCAGCTCAGCATCTCTAAATCCACCCACTGGTTCACACCACAGACACATATGCACGTTGTGCATGTTGGCTCTCACATCACTGACGTTGATAAGGTCAGCCAGCAGTCACTTCATCTGTTTGCAGAAGGTATAGTATTACACATTAATTCAATGTGATATCCAGTTACCACAAAAGTCTTAAACACAGGAAAAGTATTTCATTTGAAATTGAGCAAGAGAGGGCTCATTTGATGCTAATCATGCACCCATTTGCAGAAATTCTTTTGCATATACTTGAGTACAATGTCTCACTGTGTTGCAATCAATGCTGTATGCTGTATTCTGCAAACATACCTTTAAGATTCAGAGGCATCTTTTGGCTGTAATAACATGGTGTTACTGTTCATTGGAGGCCACTTCGTTGAGCCTTTAAAGAAAATATCAGGATCCTACCACCTTGATTAATCAAATCAGTTGATTTAGTAACAAAGGAATGGACGAACAATAGGGATTATTTGCTTTTGTCTGCACCTCAGCAGTTTACAGTCTAATGAGGGATATTGATTCACTCTCAGACAGTACTCCAGTCAGAAGCTTAAATCAGTCACTGAATGTAGCTAATCAATGGTTGTGAGACGAGGCTGAGGTTGCTTCTCTCTCTGAATGCAGTTGCTGAGTTGTTTAATTAACTCATGGTCACTTTTGTCCATTTCTTAGAATGTGATGCACTTCCGTGTGAGCAGGCAAAAGACCTCAAATTTATCAGGAGGATTGCTAAACTGCAGTGCAGTCAATGGTGTGGTTGTTCCAGGATATAACATGGTTAACTCTCAAAAGAAGATGTTTATTTCGACTGCAGGTTAAACACCGTCCAGGCTGGCCAGGCAGGACTCTTCCTGGTGATTCCCATTTACCTTTTAGAACATGATATGGTGAAACTGCGTAGCTAATGATTGTAAAGCTAGTCAAAGTTTCATGAAAGTGTAGTTCATGTTACTTGCTGTCCTCAGGACACAGTTTAGGTTTTTTGATAGAGCTGTCAGGATGGCCGCCTGTGCCAATTTAACTTGCAGACTAAACTGATGAGACTTGGCTGATCGATCAGGTTATTACTGACCTCCCCCCATCAGGGTATGTGTTCTACTTCCATCGTGACCGCAGTCAGTACTGCAGGGAGGATAATTGCAGTGTGCAGCGCATGGGGTGGGTCTCAAGTATCCCTGTACTCAGCCTGTTGCCAGAGGAAAACACATTGATCTCTGAAGGTGATGAAAAGGCTCTCTCAAAGGCCTGCCTCCTCCTCAGGAGTCTTCCAGCCTTGACACTGAACCAGAGCAAAAACATTGATGATCCATGCATGCCTGCAAGCCATACTCCTATTCATGTCATTTGTCTTCTGCGAACTGGGGACGAGCTGCTTGTTCTTAAACGATTTTCAGTCTCTCCAGTGTGTAGGAAGTGTCTGTCTTTCTTTAGAGGTTATGTGTAAAAGAGAACTCGGGGCTGTTGTAGTTGTGATCATTCAATCAATGCAGAGAGCAAAATCAGTTTGTTTGCAATTAGTTTAAGACTGTGTGGCAACGTTTATTCTGTGAGTGAAGGGAGAGGAAGATATATTTTTAATATCAGCTTCAGTCTGCTTTTCGCAGTGTTAATGGAGTCTGCAGAAATAGACAATTCCTCACATCCTAATGGATTGACTCGTGGTTTAATGAACTGATAACTGGCATCTGGACAAAAACAACGCAGCACCCAACCAACACACACCAACTCTCACACACAGGCACAAAATTGCTTAACTCCTCAGGGATGAATGGAGAAATTAAATCATTTCAAGTTGACGGTTCAGGTTTTCTGACCACTCCCGAGCTCTCTGAAAGCATGCATCATTAACTTAAAAAAGAAATCAGTTTCTGCTCTCTGCGTCGTAATGAATCTCGCCTCTTGTAATCCCTTTCAGATTCCTGTGGGGTGAAGCCTGGGGATTTTTCATTTTTGTCTGTTTTGTTTTTCCATTAGCAAGTGCCCTGTTGGTTCAGAGATTTAGTTTTAACTTAAACAACGTGATAACATTCCTGGCATGTTCTGTGGGCTTTTTCGGTGATCATAATAGAAATACTTAGCTCAGTGCTGGTGAAACAGGCCTCATTGGTCATTTCTCTTCATGACTGTTCATTAGATTTAATTTGAGCACTAATCAGGGCGATATCTTGGTTTACTGTAAATTCCAGATAATCAATCAGGCTGTCTTGAGTAGCTATGTAAACACATCTCTGTCTACTTATAACAATACATTTATTACAAAGAAGTACACATATGTTCTTCATAAAGTTTGTTGCTTGGAGCTGCAGTAGTTGTTTGTCAGCACTCTGATACATGATAAGCATCGAAACTGAATAAATAACTGCAAAGTTTGTGTGTGTCTGCCCTATATTGAAGAATTTATCAGATGCAATGTTCTCTTTTCTGGGCGATTAATTAGATACAATTACAAATAAGTATTTAGGAAATGGCTATAATCATCATATTTAGTCAGGAAATTGTTGCATTGGAGTTAAGTATAGTTTGAAATAAGGATAATGAAGATGTATACCACAGAATCAGAGAATGATGTTAAATATCCTTGTGAACATTCTTTTTCTCAGTTGGATTAGGGTTAAAATGTGGATGTTGGGGAAAAAGCTAGGCCTCAAACTCTTTTGCAAGAATTAGTGTTTATATGAAACTGCCAGAAATGCTATAGAGGCTGGAATAATAAAGTCAGAGTTTATGCACCAACAAGTGAAGGGCAGACACTATGGAAAAAAATCTTACACCTGCCTGTATTGCAGTCACCAGCCTAAGTTTAACCATAAAAATCCAAATAGCAAGGCACTTTTTGGAGGCAGTTGAAGAACCACTGCTATTAAATCAGGCTGATAATAGGGTTTCTCTTGAAAATGGGTATCACATTACATGTTAACCATACAGCTGTCAGCTTCTTGTAACAGATTGCAAGATTTATGAAACTGACCACTAATTTCCAGTTCTTGAACTTCCATTCACAGAGTTAAAGGTCATATGAATCACTAACCTAGACTTGTGCTAATCAAAGGCAATCAAAGGCATGAGTTTATTATAGAAGAGTCTAGGTTCTGGGCTTTCGTTGATGCAGTCAAGATATTACTACCTGAAGCAGTACCAAACAAAAATGTTAAATGGAAAAAAAGACTAATTGAGAATCCTTTATCAGACAAGAATGGGACAGTTTCCTCTCTCAAATTTCCAGCAAATGGGCCCCTGTGTTCCCAAACATTGAAAGACTATTTTTAACCAGAAGAGCTGATGTAAACCATTAGCAACCATGGCCCTTTACCAACTTCTAGTTGGGAAAGGGCACTGACAGTGACATGGCAATGTAAATATGAGTATGAGTACCATAAGTTTCTTTTTCTTTTTGATGAAGTTCCTTTGTGTTTCTTCTGGCTCTTCATCTTTTTTTCAAATTGTAAGTATTTGAGGAAGCAGAGGGATTAGTAAAATAGTTGAGGTCAAAGTGTAAGGGCTAATCTCCGGGGGCCAGTTCTGTAGGCCATAAGTGGAGTGGGACTAACATGTCAGTTACCAATACACATGTCTGATGACACCAAGAAGGGACTGAAAGTGGTGGAGATGCAGTCCAGATCCTCATCTGGTAAATGAATCATTATCTGATGACTTCCTGAAGATTATTTTGGAAGCTTTAGTTAGAGATATATGCACTTTATATTTTACGTTGACATTATACCCACTCCTGTCTGTTGGGTTACTCAGGTCTTTTATTATTGAGGAGAGTAAACTTGCAGACTTAGTAGTATTCTGAAAGGTGCACTTACATAATTGTTCTGCTGGCGATGCATTTTCTGTTAGCTGTTACACTTTTTGCTTTCTATTTGTGATATTTCACATCCTTTCTAAGGAGAGGAGAGCATGGACATCCATGGACTTGACTAAGTTTAAGTCTGTGGTTAGATTTCCATAGTTTTCCTTAGGCAGTGGACTCAGTGGTCAAAGAATTAGCATTTTATTCATTGATTTATTCGTTGTCATGCAGAGCAGTAATGGTCATGGATCGAAATGGTTCCCCCTTTGGCAGAAAATTCCACAAAAATGTACTTATAAAGTAACAAATGATTGTACTGGACACTAGAAATCCAACTTTTGTGCAGCTTTAGTTTCATTGACCTGTGTGTCCAAGTGTTGCCAGGTTTATTAAAGCCATCCATCCATGTTGTGGGATTAAAGTCTGTTTTGACTAAATCTTCTTAAATCCATGGAATGCTTGTAAAGACATTGATCATCAGTTTTTTTGATAAATATTCTTAGCATTTCAAAAATACTTCACAATCCACGTTTTAAGACTAGCTGGAGCCACTTTAAGGTTTTCCAGTCGCTAGTATGCTGTATGCTGGCAGAGTTGATCGTGTAATTCTGTCTTTTGATGCAGTGAATGATGCTGTTCTGCATAGCAGCGAACGAATTGGTGCCCATTCAGACCTTAAAAGTTTCTAATTCTAATTCTTTTGGTTTTGTGGATTGAGGCTTTGGTGGAGATTTTATTCAGACTGACTCAAATTGTAAAATTTCTTGCAGATTTCTGAAAACATTGCTCTTACAGTTGTTTTAGTACTGTAACGCCAATGCCAAGCTTTGTACAGGACATTGTGTATTGATGCATCACATGCAAATGCAACAATCAGAGTAAAGTACTCTAAGATTTCTCCTTTTTTGTTTGCATTAACAGATAACAGCGAGTGATACATGGTCTTTATTCAAGCAACATATGGCTTCACGTATAAGATGCAAAGAAGGGAATTTGCATTCTCTGAGAAGGCAAAAGCTAATTCTATTCAAAGCTGATTAGGTTTTGGGTTTGGAGTGGGTTCCCAGTTTGCTATTTTTGGCAAAAGTTTGACTTTGATTCTGAGAAATGGCTGTGTTACTTTGTGAGTGCAGTTTTAACTGGTTTGATTATGTATATTGAGCTCTGAGACATAGCTCGTAGTGTAAATCAGTCCACCCTGAGCTGTTTCATTTCAAAATGATTGATTTGGAAGAAAATGAGACATGGAGGCTCTGCTCGAGGCTACAAAATGTCATGGATGATGGACATTGCTTAAAAGCAGTTGTGCCGCAGTTGTATAAAGGATAAATAAGAGCTTTATCGTGTCAAGCAATCCATAACATTGAAGTAAGATAATGAACAATATTGAATAAAAAAACACAATTGTGGCCTGTAGCTGCAAGTTTCACAGTGCTGCCAAATACATGGGATTCATTTGTGCCAAATAACTTTCAAATGACTACTGCTATCAGTACTTGGGAGTAGAGGCAGGCTATGGGATTTAAAAATCCGGTGTTGCTGGACTATTCCTGAAAAGGCAAAAAGGGAATAAATGTTTTAGTTTTGTGTGCTTATAGCTCTATGGTGCGTCAAATGAATCCGATCAGAGCAGTGTGTTATTTAAAAGATGGAACCCAATATGCCAACATACAGGGCTGTAAACAAGTTTCAGTTTGTTTATTGAAGATGATGGAATAAGATGAGAGGAGAAAAAACAGAAATTGGACTGGGGTCAATAGAGTTTCAAGTGGACCAAGTTGAGGGGAGGAATGTCTGGAGGAACTGAGATGGATGGTGGTGTGTCTTCAGGTCAGTGGGATCTGAAGTACAGGAAAAGAACGATTAGACAAGGTCAGATTTACAGACAAAGAAAAATGTACAGGCTGGAATGAGCCTAGCAGTAGTTGTGTCTACAATCTGGTGAAAGAGGGGGCCAAATGGCAGCATATGTAGCAGCATGAACTGGCGATAACAGGTAAAGCTAAATACCTGCATATCAGAACCAGATTTGCAATTTTAGGAAAAAGGATGCTGGACGAGAGGGAAGACTGAAGATCACAGATAGATATTTTCATGAAACTTTTGAAATATTACATTTGTTAGTGAACAATTTTAAACAAACTTGCAAAATAATCAGCTGTTTATTAATGTATATTATTATTCTATTTATTTAAAAACCACAAATTACTTAAATAATACAATAATACAATTGGCTGAAGTTACTCCTTTTTACATGAAGAACCCCTGTGTCATGTTTCATCAAATGAGATCAAATCACTGTATGAGATAATCAAAATTTAAATGAAGTAAATTACATTAAGTTCTTTTCACAGTTACTACGCATCCATATATATTGGGACTTCTCAATCCATACGGAATCAGCAGAGAAATATGACTAAGTATAGAGTGAAAGAGACAACAAAAAGGCAAAACATTCTGCCTACAATCTCACTGACAGCATCTACAACGGTAGTGGGCAACAGTGAACGATGAAAAAATTTAGGCAGCGCAGAATAAGTTATTTGTCTTAATGAAAGTTTTTTCAATAAAGTAGTCATTTACAATGTCAGACCAGTTAGCACTTACTACTGTTAGCCATCTTACTTAATGATAACAATACTTCATTCTCATGATGATGCAAGAGGAAATGGGAATATCACTTGAGTTATTATCGAGAACCAACTAAGCCAGCCCACACTATGTATAATGGGTTTTCTTCTAAACCTTGATCTCGAATGCTCACTTTCTTAAAAAAAAAAATCCACCAAACAACACGATATAAAACAAAGTACACACAACCATAGGGTCATTGTGACATGTGACCAAAAAGCTGTCTGACCAAACATCTGAAGGGATTTTAAGATCCCTTTGATTTATGTGAGCATTTGACTCAAAAGCTGTTTAAAAGGTTTTAATAGATTGTTCATAGTTACTGACCCTCATCATGAAATTCCATGCTGCACTTCTTTTCTCAGAAGCCATTGTTCCATGACTGCCTGTGGGAAACTGTGAGAAAACAGACGCCCATAAATTTTTATTTTGAGTGATTTTATTTTTGACGGAAGGTCCTGGTCAGTTTTTAAACGCATCTGAAAATCTGTTTTACTGACTTAACAGACATGAAGTTGCTCATTATTGTTTCATAAAATGAAATATTATTGTTGGCATACAGTAGTTCTTCTGTTACCAGCATACTATGGCTTTTATGGGGATCTTTCCTCAGTGTAAAATCAGAATAAAAGTCTTGTGATGAAGTTTGTAAACCATGATGATATCTGTGAGTAATGTACGGTATTTTGTCTGGACCACCAGTTCTCATGTGGGGGTTGTTCTCTTAGCCGCTGTCAAAGATATACCACTGAAATCAGAAGGATGTTGTATGGTTGTACAAAATATTCCTCTCAGAGGTGTCAAATATCATTTGAAAGTGAGCAATAATAAAGTCACTGCCAAGTGCAGTAAACCCCTTCTGTTTCTTTTAAAACGCTAAAAAATAAACCTATGGAGAAACCAGGGTTGATGTGAACCATAGTAAAGTGAGAGTGAAACTCCACCTGTGGTTACATTAAATTGTGCCTGGACCCTTCACTGGCAGGACCTGACATAATCTTGGAAACTGCTCAAAAGGAGCAGAGCTGGAAGCCGAAGCTGAGCCAAACAGTGGGATCAAATTGAGGACCTAGCATCAAACAAGGACTTTGCAATATAATCCTGCATTTTGCACCCTGCTAACACATCTGCACTGCCATAAATCAGCCAAACAAAAGGGAAACCGGATTATGTTTTTTTAAATTTGGGCTTTCTTTACTTTTACTCCACATACTTATGTAGGGATATCAACACAGTTATGCATACAAGAAAGACCAGTGTTACAAAACTTGGATGACCCTTTGACACCCAGTGAATGTGTGTTGAGCTGTGCAGCCTAAATAGGAATACTTATCAACACCATTACAATAATCTGATGATCTTGAACGTGATAAATATGCATAGCTATGTTTAGATTGGAGCACGATATTGAATCTAGATATGTACTGTGATGTGGATCCAGACAAAGATGCTTTGCTGCTCTGCTATGTTGGTCAAATTTGATTTTTTTTTCATTTTTTAGAGTTGGTCCATAAATTTCCAAAATGTATATTTATCATATGATAGAGATGTCTTTTCTAGAGATCTTTTTGTCAATTTATTCGCAGTTTGAATAGAATTCTGTTGTAATTGCGGTTTTGTCTGTACAATCTGGTTGTCATAGAATTTAGAACTAGCAATGTCTCCTTTTTTACTTCATAAACCTAAATTAATTAGATAATGTACCTTTCTGGGGAATTTCTCTGATACTAGTGCTGGAGTAAATTTCTTAGGTGACGGGTATCCTGTAAGAAAACTGTTTAAAGTGTTCAACTGTTCCACTGGTGTCAGCCCTCACCTCGTCCCTTTAAATTATGGATGAATGGTTTACACCATTTCCAAACCTTTCTTTTACTTTACGAAGATGACTTTAATACAACCCAGCTAAGTGTGCAACATAGAGAAGCTGACAAAGCGTGTAATAGTTTCAGTCACATTGCTGAGCTTCAGCTGCATGATATTGTTGTCAAAGAGAAAAAAAACAGGAAAACAAAGTTGAGAGTAACTCATTAAAAATAAAGGAATCTGTGCTGAAAACCTGGATTCAAAGAGAAAGAAAGTAGAGATGTTAAGCTGTATGTGTGTGTGTTTGCCTATTTCCACCCTAGCTGGACCATGTCAACTTTGACTTTGAGAATAGATGAAGAACATCAAATTTTTCTGTCCTTAAAACAATCAAATTAGTGACTAAAATAAAATATTTCCCTCTTTGTTGCAGGACCTCCGGGTAAGCGTGGAAGACGTGGTCGTGATGGAGATCCCGGTATGTGCGTTTATGATTTGGATCAAAGATCCACATTTTCTGAAACCAAAAACATTTCGGAAATAATTCAGTTGGACATCAGCAAGTCATCCCACTCTTACAATCAAGCAAAAGAACACTGTTTATATATGGAGGCCAAAATAAGTTATAGATGTGTAATTTGTGGTGTGGTGGTTTCAGTGTATAGTTTGAGCTGTAGTCACTATGGAAATAGCATGAAGACATTCACAAAGCTGAGAGGCGGTGCAATTTAACAAATCTCATTAAAGCTGATAATGTCCCTGTTTAAACCTTTAAAAACTTGTCAAGAGCTGATCTTAAAACATGATGTTCCTGCGTCCAGCTTGGGAATTAAATTGATTCACTCGTGCAGACCTCCCCAAATTCTACAAGTTTCCCTCTCTTCCCTACACCCACATTCTAGCATGAGTTTAGTTTAGAAATCCAACTAAGGCCTCGGCCGTAGAGGTGAGAGACGCGTTCAGCAGCAACACTCCCACAGCAGAAAAGTGTCACCACAAATTGAATTTGCAGTGAGAACAGCCACACTATGTTCACCTGATAGCAAAAGCGATGACGGGCCATGGAGTGTTACAGCTTTCTGCACTCAGAGCACAGTGCAGCAGAGCGCAGCAAATTCTTTGGAACAAAACTACTGCCCTTGTAAAAAGAAATTAGAGAGACAGGGCAAAAAGGAGTAATAAGGGGCAGTGTGGTTTAACAGCCTGATGAACAAACAGAGAGGAACAAAAACAAAACATGGCTGGCTTATTACCAAGTCAAGTCTATTGTTCATAACCAGAGAAATGAAAGGGGCCTGTTTTTTGATTATCGTGGATTATATTGCTTCCTTAAGCTAAATTAATTCATCATCCTGTTTGAGGTTATTTCTACATTTTGTGAATCAGTGTGATGTGGCTCTCTGTTTCCTTCTTTCTTATTTACATAATACAAATAATTTCAAGTGTATTAGTTGAAGGCCAGGGAAAGGAACATTTTGAAATTAAATGTCAGACAACACTTTAATGTTACAGTTGGCTGAAAATCTAAAATACCACCAGCCTTTGTTTATGTGGAACTTAACTCTCACGGAAGCATCTATCATGCCAGCATATTCTAAATGGCACCATTGTGAATGTTTTTTTCCCCTTTTTGTTTAACTAGACCAAATGGGGAGAATGTGAATAGCTTCCTCTTGACAAATCAATTGGAAACAAGCAACAATCAAAGCCACTTAAGTTGTCTGGGCTGCAAAGGCACTATAAAGGACAACAGGGAACAACAGGGACGTTAAGCTTTAGCATTGTGTGTAATCACACAAACAATTTTTACAAACTGCGAAGAAGTACCTTGACAGAAGACAGATTTCTGTTTTTTATGCTTCCCGTTTTTATCTATATGTTGACTTTGCTTAGCAAAATGGTAGTTTTAGCCCACATTAAACACCCTGTCTGTGACACAGCTATGGAGGTGATTTAAAACTCAGGAATTGTATTAACCTGACTAAAAAATTCAGTTCTTGATGGGCACAGACTTTCTGAATTCTGCGCTGTAAGCCTTCTGCAAATCCAATTTCCTCTTTTAAGTTCTCAACACTTTTTGAATGCTGAAGGAAAGCATATTTAATTCATGATTCACTCTATCCAGAAGGAACTTAGCTGCTGCGAGGTTCCCACTAATTAATGTTGAGTTGTGTTTGCGTCTACAAAGACAGGAGGAAGCTTTCAACCCGATTTTGCTGGAACTTACAGAAAGAACAAATAGGAAAAAGACACAGTGGTATTTACCTATGCGTTTAAAAATGAATGGAATATTTCATGAGGATCACTTGTTTGCTTACCGGGGACATATGGAAAGGAAAGGAAAAGTGTGGCAGGAGAGTTTCGGATGAAAACGGCTTTGGAGCAATGAAAGCCACATTCTCAAACAGTTCTAGCAGGTGGTCATCATGACTGGAAAGTGTCAGAAGTTTCCTCACATATTTTCCCCGTGAATAACCAGGACTTGTTGGTACCATCACCCAAAAAAACGAATTGAGGCTTTAACTGAGCAATTTAATCTTACGATGTTGTACCAGAGTCAAATGCACAAAGTCAGCTTTTCTTTACAAACAGTCATTTTAAAATGTTTGATGTCACCATAAAGCATGATTACTTTCAACATTTTAAGAGCATTAAATTACCCATGAAATGCCTGTATTGATGAGTTCATTCACCAAGGAAGTAAAGGAAGCAGAACAAGTGGACTACAGGCAGCCAAGTGAGAACATTAAATGAACATATATCATTTAAACACCTCACATTGCTCATTTCGTTAGTCAAATCTTCTGCAGGGGTACTTCTACAGTAGGAAGACATCCACATTTATGAAACTTATGTGCACTCCAAAACTTGAGATGCTCTCTGTCCTGACTGCTCATAGCTTTCAGCTTTAAGCCCTGAAATTTGCTGAGTAGGACCTACTCAATATCAGGTGGCAGTTGTATTTTTATGGCATGTATGTAAAGATATAGTGATGGCATCAAGAATCTGTAGGTAATAACTTTAAAACCTTTAAAGCTATGTTTTGGTGGCAATGTCACAATATTCCATTTTTGCATATGAATATTTATTTTTCTTTAGTAATTGCTGGTTGAGAATGTGGACCATATCTTTTGACACAGCAAGGGCCGACAAAAACATACACAGGAGCAGGTTTATTAAGACCTAATTAGTGTGCTTTAACTCAACCATCTGTAAAACAAAGCTATTGAAGTGAAGCCGACCGAACCTCAAACATGCATCCCCTGAAACACTCCAGCTGCAGGAGCAATTTACATTGGCCACGAAGAAGAACAGTTTAAGGACGTAGAAAACTCCTTTCTCAGAGTTAAAGCAGCTGGGTACCCTTTTTAATAAGAACTTAAAGACCTGAAATGATTTGCTGGGTTGTTGGGAGCCCTGAAATGTGCTGGCACAGAGTCCTGAGCAGCAGTAATGGGGGGAAAAAGACGAATGTCACCTCACAAAAACGTGGGAGGATTTCATTACTAAAAGCATGTGACCCCTTGTAGTAATGAAATCAGACCCACTTATAAATGTTAAATGTAATTGCCAGGCCTGGTGGTCATTGTTGTATCAACTGCATGGAAAGGAGATATGAATCTTTCCACAAAATGCTAGTGTTCTGTGCCTTTGTGAATTGTTAGTGTACTGTCCTAAAGTTAATAGTTCACCATGCTCTCATCAGTGATGGATATTCCTTAGTTATTTGTGGTTGGAATAGTGGTGATGATATGTGTGTGGTTGCGAATTGAAAAAACACTAACTTTTTTTTTTCTGTCTTCTATCTTTTAGGACCTCCTGTAAGTATACGAGCCGTACATCTTCATCTATGTTAGACAAATGAAGGTAAAGCACAATCCTCAGACACTCATGTAAAAGCATACTGTGCAATATGGATCAGTCTAGTTAAGCAATTATAGGGTGAAGTATGGTTTCTCAAAGTTATTGGTTATGTGTAAAGTGACTGACCTAGTTAGCATGTGCTAAGTGGATGATAAATTGATCATGTCTGTGTTCTTGTATTACTTTTAGGTTTGTTGACACTTTGGGATTTCCATTTAAACAGTTGAGGCTCCAGAAAATCAAAAATGAGTCCCTCCCATTGTCACCCTTAAAGCCTTGTAGGAAAAAAAAAATACCAGTCAGGATATTCCTAAGGAAAAGCTTATAATTCACACAAATGTAACAATCACTGAACCAGAGACATACCCTGAGCTTTTTCTACTTCCTCCATGTTGTGTTTTGGATTGTTTTAAACCAGAAACTGCAATGTCAACAACCTTCTGTGGAGATGTGCTGAAAAGATCATTTTTGATTTCAACGGATTTTGTTCTAAAATCTGTCAAAGAAACAGTTTTGTTCAGCAATTTTTGGAATTTACTCAAAAGACGAGCCACTGTGTCTTGCTTGCTTCCTCCATGCATTTTCCAAAAGATTTAAAAAAAAAAAAAGAAGAGTGTTGTAAACTGCTCACTCTGATATGCATTGAATCTCAACTGAAGATTGTGGTTAGCAGTGTCAGTTTGTTTGTGTGAAAACAAACATACAACACATCAACCTACCGTATATGTCATGTCATTAATATGACCAATTAGCTAGGCGAAATGTTAGCAGCATGACTTTATTTCTGACTAATCTCCCTATTGGTGCCTTCACCAAACAGGGAACCTTTTGGCTGTCATCTGAGCAACGTGCTTTGGAATATTCTTCTTACCAGCATCCATTTTTGCCAGTTCCTTGAACCTGAAGAGATTATCTCACCTCATTACACTGCCTGGTGATCACAGATTCACTCCACAGAACAGATGGAAAACTTCAGTTTCCCCAAAGATGAAGAGAAATGCATGCATGCAAAAGCGCCAGGGTTGTGACAGTTTGGTTTATAACCCGGTCAAGCGGGCATGCGTGTGAGAATACACGTGTGTGCGGGCCATAACGTTTTTCTAAAGTCCAAAGGAAGTGATTGAATAGGTATAATAGCGTGTGCCGACTGAGCTGTAAAAGTTGTAAGTTAATCCTCTGAGCCTTCTCAGACACTCGCTCCTGGGGTTCTGGGATATAAGTAAGTGCAGGTGGTCTTACTTCTCAGCCTCTCTCACCAGGCCTTATAGCTGACAAATAAAATCATTCTGTGAGATGTCTTGAAAGTGGACTGAAATCCAAGAGGTGTCTTCGAAATGTTTGTATGGTAGGAGAAGATGGATTTGCCAGTTAATGTACAAGATACCTGTTTGTAGGCACCTGTGGAATTAGTTTTGGGAAAAGCTATAAATCACATACACATAAGTATCTGACAATATCCCTGCTGTGGTCAGCAGGTCACTCTCTGATGAAGTCATTATAGGTAGCACAAAGTGCACAGAACTGAATTTACAGTTAAAGTCAAACAAACTGCCACGGTGACAGATTTTAAGGAAAAGCTTTTCAGAGATCTGTCTATGACTCATCCAAAGCGCTCCAAATCTGGAAATAAAAGGAGACATTTGGAAAGTGATCTCATGTGGTTCTTCATTTGATATGCCTACCCGATGGATGGCAGGGGACATATATTATGAATATTCAACAGCTCACACTGTAACTTTAAGAACAGAGTGTAAATTGTACACAGCCCTCAGAGCCAAACAAACCAGCAACTACAGAAGAAGTCATTACAGATATGAATGACTCAATCCTTACTTCATCACCATGGTGGCCATTTGGAAAAATTATTTGCTTTGTTGAGATTTCCGTTCTTTTCTTACTGCTCAAGCACTGTCAGTTTTGCATTATATAGTCAGTTGTCAAGTGTTATTCCAACAAAGCTGTAAATAAAAGCAGAATGTAACAGATGAGGGCTGAGGAAGCATTTATGTGAACAGGATTTTGCCTCGTCCCTACTTGAGCAGTAAGTAACCCTTTTTTATAATTAAACTTTAGGTTTTGGGAAAATCTGCGAAATAGCAGCTGAGGCCTCATTATCATGTCTACGTATGTCTTTTTTATCTTCATTTCTCATTTTTTGGAACTATGATGGCAAGTCATGTCAAAACATCAACCCCACCACCCTGTGCGCAGACCATTTAGTACCAGTCAAGCAGAAAACCCAATCCCAGAGGCAGCGCTCGAGTACCCACTAACACGGCTGAACATTTTTATTAAAACACAGATGACTTACTGGATTAAAAAAGTACAGAAAGATAGAGTAATTGACAAGCTTCAAAATCTGGTCTAAGCAGGAGAAACATTTGAAAATGATACATGACTGGAGGCATTAGAGTCATTTCAGCCCACCGTGGATGTTTCTGTACCACTCTGGATTTTCAGAACAAGTTGCTATGGAACTGCACCAGCAATTGCAAAGTTTAGTCAGTGACTTGGAGAAAGCTGCTTGTGCCTGCATTTGTATTGGAGACATTTTCCACCACCTTGCTTCATCAGCTGAGATGGTTGCAACACAGTTGAGGCAGATCTGTCACATTGTATGAATTATGCAGCTGCACCGCAGCGATTAGAGGAAGTGTGGGGATGAAGCAGGGGAGCACAGGCACCCTCAGCCCTTCATCCCTCATCCGATATGCACCACAGCTCTTCACCTGTTAATAAAAGATAATCTATCTGGACTTTCATCACTTCTGCCCTACTGAGATGGAGAAGATTCCAGTTCGTCTTACCCTTTGCTAGAGTGGGGTAGGCTCTGTATTCTCTAATGTCCACTTAGTTTCTGTTTAAGTTGTAACAGAAAGTCCCCAATAAAAGAAATAGAAAAACATTAGGGACTTGTACAGGAGCACAGAGGCATGTAGACCTTGGCAATGATGAGACCCTGCCGAGAGCTTAAAGTGGATCTATGGGACGTGACAGCATGTGTCTGGACTTGAAGGGACGGCGGTGCCTGAGGAAGCTTACTAACGCTGGATGTGCCTACATTACGAACTTGACCTTTTATGTTTGAGTCACCTGCTCACGATGTGCCCATATAAAGAAAGCAACTGTCTGTCTGCAAATGGCAAGACTCAGCACTCAACCCGAACCTGATGGTTACTCACTGAGATATAAAGCAATCAGTGGCCTGCTCTGACTGAATTCTCACAGGCAGGGCTGACATTTACTATATGAACATAATAGGTGAATAAGAACAGTTCTACTGTGTTTCGGGTAGCTTAAGAAAAAGGTTTGACAGCTTTTCGATTGAGAGGAATTTTCCTCGAGCTCACATCAAATGATGAGAAAATGTTGAGCAGCCAGTATGTGGTTCTAATCGAAAGAACAGAAGAAGTGAACAAAATACTTTCCAACTGGAACATTGTCCATTTTTCAACATTTCATTCCACAACAATAATTTTGTCAGTCAGAAATTTGCTTATGTATTACACTTGGAGAAATTATGCTTTTTCTGCCTCCAGTTTGTGTTTAAAGTTGTTTAAATGTCTCACCTCCTCAACTGAGAATCAGAATCCTAACACTGTATAATACTTGCATCAAGAGATATGAGCAGTTGAACTATTAATTTCAGTTTTGTTAGTTCACAACGTCTCCTCTTCCACAGCAACATCCAACTCTTAACAACAAGCAGATACACTCACAAACACACATACACACACACTAAAGTCGTTTTATGCCGGCTAATTGTGATACACTATGGATATGGGAACCAGATGACATTCCCAAGTCAGTTTTCCAGTGTGGTTTTTCTATCCCTGCCTAACCTCTGTGTCCAGATTCCCCCGACGAGCACCAGCCACTTGTGGTTGTCCATTCCTGCCCATTCTGCTCTGATTGCTCACATCCCTGTCCTCCATTAGTTTCCCGCCTTGAAGAAAAGTTCCCCAGGGGCCCATAGTATTATGATTGAGCATTCTCATGCAGAACTAACAGACGGAGGTGTGCATATAGATGTGTTGATATCCTTTTCTCTTTTGCAGATTAAAAATCATTTCAATACATTTCATGTGGCATTTCGATTTTGCTATTGAAAGATTAAGTGAGAAATGAAGTGAGAGCACATGTTCCACATTCAGCAACATCATGTCATTGAAATAAATTAAGAACACACAGCATGGCTCCATTATTTGCTGGTTTCAGTTGATCTTGTTAGTTTAATTAAATGCATTTTTTTAAATACTGATAGTTTAAAGTAAATAAAATAGGATTTGGAGAACAATCTTCTTGAAAATAACAAACTAGATGAATGAGGCTTGTGACTTTTATTCTAGGTAGAATTCATCGCTCTGGTAACTAATCAGGCTGGTTTGACTTGCATAAGTGAACACATAAGGGGGCAGACAGTGTCCAATCTTATACTGTGGTGTTCAAATTGTGAAAAATGTGGCTCGTTACATAACTGGCACCTAATTTTAACACATTTCGTGCTTCTTTCCCATTAAGCTGTTTTTTGAAGAGGTGTTAATTTTGAGCCCAGTCTGTCTCCAAAACCTCTAACAGCTACTTGTCCAAAGCCCCAAAATGTTGGATTTTCATGATAGAGGCTAAAAAATGATGAGGTTATAATGTTTCTGTTGCTTCTTACTTTGTAAAGTGTCATGTGACTGTGAACTCTAGCATCCTTTTAGTCTTGTGGATGCAAGACTTGCAAGGGTATGATGCTAAACTTTTAACGCAATACTCGAGGCATATTATGTCTTTTTTATATGAAGTGACTTTGGAGCTTTGAAATTGTTAGTCTTTCATTTTTTTTCATGTATTTTTTTGTAATAAAAACATTCTGAGGACCAAAAAGCGAGTACGTGATCTGAATACAGGGGTTATATATATATTTCTATGGCATTAATCATGTAATTTAAGGATACACTGTATTGGAAGCACACAATTCTGCTATGTTGCTGGAATTTGGATGATGGCAGTGCCATTTTGTGTGGCATTAAGGTGATGCTATAGAAATGGACTGTGCTGTATCTGCTGGCTCACTTTCTAAATAGACAGGTTGTCTCAAGGAAGCTGCTGATCTGTTTACAAAGAAGCACATGTCCCAGAGCAAAGAAAAGCTCTAAGTCTGCAAGATTACACTTAATTCAGAGTGTAGTAAGCCCTTTGATTCCCTTTAGTATCACAGAATGACCACAGAAGTGTGTCCGTCAGGACGCAGTACTTCTCAAACCTTAACTTTGACTCTCCTCCTACTTGGTGGTGAGCTGCACCCCTCACCTGCCCCCTCTACACTTATTCATTCCCTGTCAACACTTGGTGCCTGGAGGTTTACTCTGCTCAGCTTCCTGTGTACACACATGTTTATTAATATTGTGTAGCTGTGTTGGAGAACCATATGCCTGTAAAGAAGAGCTTGTAAAAGGCGATAGTTGTTGGCCTGCTTTCTCAGAGATGCCAGTGCCTCAGGGTGAGATGATTGGATCCATGTGGCCAGCAGTTTAGGCTGCAGCATCTGCTGCCAACCCATTTGGCTCAGTCTCTACAAAGAGGATTCAAGCTCTGTTTGATAGATTGATATTCTAGACCTCAATAAGTTTGACAGGTCACTGTGATGAAAACTAATACGACCAAGTCCAGACAGGGGTTACTTCTAGATCTCCATTCCTGACTTCTCACATTTTGTTGGATCATGTGGATTGCTTCTCAAAACTGAATAAACAGCTCACAGCCAAAGCTGTATAAATGATTTTGCTCATGTCAACAATGGCTAAATCTATGGCCATGAGCCACCTTGCCTTGTTTTTGTGCAGACAGGCAGATACCTTGAAGCCTATGCTTGTAATGTTTTTGCTACATCATTGAAGAAAACGAATTTGATGGGCCTGATCTTCCTTTTGAGACATCAGCAACAACTTAAAACCACCATAAACTTGTGGATATCCATCCATCGATCCATCCATTATCGTTACCGCTTATTCCCTAATGGGGTCGCGGGGAGAACTAGAGCCTATCCCAGTGGTCAATGGGCGAGAGCAAATGATAAACCCTGGACAGTCCGCCAGTCCATCGCAGACTTGTGGATATAACATGAATAAAAATTGTTCTGTGAGACATCAGCTCATTGTGGAGACTTCCCTGCATTAACAGTAGAAGATGTGAAGTTTCTCTCATGCTTAGTTTACAGTTTACTTACAGGTCCAATCTTCTAAAAGGTTTTATGGCAAGTAAAAGTTCGAACTCTCACTGTAAAAGTGAAAAACTGGCAATCAAATTAATTTCCAAAAATCAAATGAAAACATGTTTCAAGCAATCCAAACACTTCACTTGCTGAGGTCAAACTATCACTCAGGGAAGCTGGTACTCTTGGATTGATGTGTGGAACAGCTCTGCCAAGCAAAAGAAAAAGAAAAGAAGGCAGCGACTGATTAGGGTCAGAGACTATTTAGTCTCTGATCATGAACCCCTCACTTGAGTTTTAGCTGACTCTTATCAAAGTTGAGGAAACAGGCCCATGTTTGAGGTCTGCACGAGAAAAATCAGTCGCAAAACTCAGGACTTAGATTGGCAACCAGACTAGTTGTGCAAATATTTGATGTTTAGGCGTTTTAACCTGATATAACCCTAACCCTATCCCTAGAACTAAAGGGCTAGTGCCACTGCATTGCCACTCAACAGGAAAAGTCTATTTCTCCAGAGTGCATCATTCTATACCATGTGTTTTTTCTTATGATTACAGTCCTGGCTTGAAAAACCTGAAACACAACTGAATCCCAGTCGCAGCTAAATCTATCAGTTGCAGTTGTGATGTAGCATTTCAACTGGACTTGGCTATTTTTGTTTGTAATGTTGTAAATTTGTTTAAAAAAACATCATGACTTCTATTAGTTGGTGTTACATTATGTCACAAGATTTACATGCATGCCTTTCAAGTTTCATCTTAGACCATAACAGACCTAAATGCGTCAGAGTGGTGGCGATTTCAGCCCCTCCTCTGTGGCACTGACTGTAAAAGAATTGACAGCAGTGCTTCAGAATGAGGGAATGTTAGTGTTTCCTCCCATGTCTGTGAGCGAGGCCACTTGGGAGCTCACAGAAAGAGCTGTTTCTCGGTGCTCTGTTTAAACTAGTACAAAGAAGGCCATAGAAACAACAATTCTGGGTAGTGAAATGCCTGCATGAAGAGAGGACTATTCCATTCTTATAGGCTGCTGGGATACTTATTTAAAGACTTTCAGTCTTAGAAGGTTTTCACCCTGAGCGCAAATGGACTATGAATGAGTCTATTTAAAAGTATAGCCCTGCCGCTGCTCATATGAGATGAAAATGACTTTATTTATCCCTTTCTTTTTGCAGCCAAAGCCTCCCTTTCAATAGTTTCTCCATATGGTTTTTTACTGATGTTTGCTGCAGATTATGTCAGTAAAACTTCATGTATCCTAGAACCTGGACAAGATTTTCTGTGTAGACTAGTCATGAAAGACGAGTACCATTTGTGGTCAGTTGTAGTATTTGGATTTTGTAGTTCATTTGGCTATATTTCATATTCCACTTTGCCACTGTTGAATCGATGCAATGTTCAGCCTTATTGTAGATTTTACACTGTTGAAAAAGATTGTGATAAATCTTAAAAAAACATACGTACAACCAAAGTTTCTCATGGTTATTCAGCAATCTGTAGTTGAGATAACACTTTAGATGGTTAAACAGCTCCTGCAAAGTTCCTTGCTAATGCAGAGAGCTAGTTTGATCAAACAGAAGCAGCCTTCTGAGGATTACAGCACCTGCTGGAGGGCTGACTATGAAGAGAAGCCAGAGCAGAAGCAGCAGAACTTTGGGAAACATACACACAGGTGCTGATTGGAAACCGTCCCTGGGGCAGGCTGAAACCACAAAGAAACAGAGATGGTTCGAAAAGTACAAACCCAAGAATAGTCTCACTGAGAAAGCTGTTAAATAGTGTCTATAAAAGACTGTCACTGAAAAACTTCTGGAAACGCTTCAGTTCGGGTTAAGCAATGATGAGCCATATGAGGAGGTGTACAGTGTGGAGACATATTTGCTTTTAATGAACACATGGAGGAGCAAAGTGAAGTTCTATCAGTAAGAGTTTCTGTATATCCTTCTTTTTGTGTATCATTTAATTCTATGAAAATTTTAAAGCAAGAGAGTTTCAAAACCTTTTGGCCAAACTTTTCTATTCTCTTATTCTTAACAGGAAGTTTCACTATATTGCTACACACAATCTGAATTTATTGTAATTCTACGTCATTTTAATGGATTTTCGTGTGCCCATTATTGTGCCCTGTCACTTGGCCTTGCAATTTAGTGATCAACTTGTGCAGGCTTGTGTTAAATTCAGGTGTAATTATGTATTTCTATGTTGTGTTACAGCAATTTGTAGTTAGTAGCAGCCTGTCAATAGCCTCTTATTGTCAAAGTAAAAGCTTGCACCACTTCCATTTTGATGAACACAATGGAAACTCATTTAACCCTTCTGGAATGCACCTACATCATTATAAATGTAATAGTAAAATTTGATTCCAGTATGTTCCCTCTGTTATTTCTGCTCAGGGAACCGCAATCGGAAACATTGTTTTCGTGATAACGCATGTTGTTTTTACAAGGATGCTGTGGCTCTTTGTACTGCTGGTCAAGTACCAAGCAGCAGGACCACCTCTTTGAAAGCATGTGTAATAAAGCTGAGTTTCTAACGACCTGCCTGAGCTTTTTGAGGCCAAATCAGTTGCGTCACTTTCAGATTTATTTGATGATACACTGCACAAGATTGCCGTGCAGGTTCACAGCCTCATGACCACAGCAAATTAGGCTTAAGGCAGGTCCAGTTGGGAACACACACATTTATATAGTCAAAAAGCTATTGGTAGCTAACCAAGAGTAGAAAAATAATGTCTGGTGGTAGAGAACTTTCTAAAAACCTGGCTAGAAATCTGATCCCTCTTGAGCAATTGTTTTAGGAAAACTGCTAAACAACCTCTGGAGCATTTCAGTTTTAGTCTTGCAAAAGTGTGCCAGTGCTGGCAATGTTTACAAGACTTGTAGCTAATTTTTCCCTAGTCCCATAGAAACCAGTCGCCCAAATTAATTTCATTCGTACAACTCTGATTACTCTGTTCAACTTGAAATTGATAGAAACTGCTTTGAGTGTACATCCATCTGGACGCACACCTCATTGTCAAATCGTCTACTTCACCCACAATCTTTTACAGAGGCCACCCTGGAGTTGCTGCCTGTTGACTGACACTCTGGATGCAAAGCTGGCTCACAAAAACTGCTGTGCTCAATGAAAAAAAAAGGAATCCTCCTGTTCAGGGCACATTTCACAGTGTGCTTGCCAGTTCTTGGTTAAAGTTTGCTGGATTTGATCCTCTTGGTAAACATGGACTTGATTTTGGGTCTGTTTTATGTTTTAATTGTGTGTTTTTATAAGCCCTGCTGTCCACAGTGCATAAGGTGCCATTTGCTAGTCTGTGACATAGGATTTTAATCAGATCCTGAAAGAGATGTCAGAAAGTATACAACGTTTCATCAAAACTCTGCCCGTCTTTCCCTTAGTTACTTCCCAGGCTTGCTGCTCAGCTTTGTTTGTCTCTGGGTTGCCCTAATTGGCCTGATTTGTAACACTTTGGTGTAACATACTTACGTGGCATAATATATATTTTTCCTTTCATAGGGCCCGCCTGGTCCAATGGGTGAAAAGGTATGTATTTATTTATATTCATATTTATATTCTTTATATTTAGTTTGAACTTCTTAAACAATTAAATGTGAAAGTTTGAAGAATACTAGCTATTGTTTTGTTAGAATTCTGTCTCCAATCACAAGTCAGCATGCTCAATCAAGAAAACAAAAAAAGTTTTTACTCAATCTGCTGGTAATTTGTTTATAGAATATGTATATCTGCTGCATTAAATTTAAATTTGAGTAGTCCCAACCATAAGTCTGCATATTTAAAATCTTCTACCATTTAAAAATCCACAGTACATAGCTTAAAAAGCCACAGCACTGGGTAGAAGCCCTTTCATGCCTCACTGAGCAATTTTCCATAAAACAGCAGCAGAGCATGCAAAGTAACCACGCTGTCTCTTTACATGTCCTCAGGACAAAGGGGATGACATGCATGCCACTTGGTTGATGAAGTCCCTTCAGTGAATTATTTTGAAAACAGACTGCTGATTGCAGAATTAAAAGTGCAAACTTGGTGTGCTGCTGTGGGTAATTCAGATCTTTACAGACCATCTGTGGAAAAAAATCAAAATGAATTATTTGTGTTTATGTTTTATGTGATTTCATGTGAAACTTGGGAATTTAACAAATACATTGAAGAGGTTATTTTCCCATAAAGTACAGGAAATTAAACAAAATAGCGTGAGAGTACAAACCAGAGCTGTTGTCAAACACAGGGAAACAGATGATCAAGAACTGTCTCTGCCAAGTGTCACTGCTTGGAAACAAATTATTTCTTGTACTCTGGGGTTTGGAATGATGCTAGTTGTTGTCATTGAACAATGCCATAAATCAACATTGGGATTTCCTTCTATTTCATTTTATACAAAGCACAAAATAAGCCTGACTGAATCAAAAGGCCTGACTGACATTAGCAGATTTCTATGATTGTCACACATTCAATATAATGACATGTTGATTAGATTAATGCCCATGCCTGTGAACTACTACATCTGTAGTACAATGAAATCAAAAACCACTGTGTGCATTCCCACCCAGGATGAAAAAAGCATTCTTAAGTGTGGTCCCTCACAACAGCTTTGCTATTACATTTGGTTTTGGCAGTTTGACCCCATGAAAAATTCCAAAATTTCCAAAATCTCTTTTATTTAAAATTAGGCAGACGTTATATTGAAGTACGTTTGAGAAAACTCCCCATCCATTGGTGATAGGTTTGTCGGCTCATTATACTGCTGTGGCTAAACGGATCTTCACTTATTTGATTCTATACAGATGGATATTGCAATTTTGGTCTTCCTTCACTTATTTCAAACAAAAGTGAGCTTTTGTTTGGTATGCATACTAATGTGATAAAACCACAGTCCTCACCATGCAGGTTGATCTGAAACCAAATGTTTTCTTCTTCACAATTGGGCACTTTCCACAGACATCTGCCTTCAGGAAAGGCAAAAAGCCAATGATCTCTGAAGCATAAAATCTGGCCTTGCGCTGCAGTTTTCCCACAATCAGTCCCCCCACCCCCCAATATCACCAAACCCATCAAACCTCACACCATTACTTCTTTCCTTTCCTCTTTTTCTCATACCACATGCATGTCAGATCATGTTATCATAGGCTGTTTTACATTGAACCATGATAAATATTTGAGGGTTCATGTATTATTTTGCTTTATCAGTATGTTCTAAACAGGCCTGAGTAGTTTTGATGTGAGGATCCAATTGTTATAACCACTGCATTTATTCGTGTGTATTTGACCTTTGCCTATGCAGATAAATTCTTTTTTTTCATCCGCAGGGGGATCAAGGAGACCAGGGACCTCGGGTATGCAGCCTACTCTGACTTTTTGTGATTAGCAGATGAATGTGAACAAGTGTGTCTCCACCAGCAGAATTGTGGGTAAAAGGTTTGAAATGCATGAAATTCCAGGGATAGTGTTCTTCCAATGTGGCCAAATACAACAAGCATCTCAGCACTGCTTATTTCTACATCAAGACTAGACAGGCAAGCGTGCAAGATACATGAGGTGGTGCACTTTTAAAAATATAAGATATTTTACCCCTTTCAGAGATATGAATATGCAGTCAAGCTTTTTTTCACGCCAGCAGCTCAGTCCATCCAATCATCAAAAGCCTACCAATTCTGTCTCTAAGACTTCTGGCAATTGACTTCAGTCCACAGTGTGACATGGCATATTCACAACTATAATCATTTCCTGACGTTTCTGTAAAAGTGCAGTGTCTAAAGGATGCTAATGTGAGTGCTTTTCCAAGCTTGACAGACTCTGAAATGAATTAGTCTATCTTCGCCCTGCAGTGAATGCAGCTCTCATTTTTCTCAAATACTGGTTAAAAAATGAGCCCACTTTGAAAAACAGACTACACAGGTTTGTTTAAAGTAGACTGCATTAACCCAGGTCATGTGTGCACATGCAAACGCACACATTCACTTCCCCTGTATCTGCTGTTGTTCATCAGGGTAGATTGTATGAAATACAAAGTCACTTTGAATGCCTGTAATTGATTTTCTATGAGGCCAAAGAGCATACAGAGGTTGGCACACAAGAAAAAGAGAACTCAGCAGCACAGTTTGTCTTGTCACTTGAACAACATCCATTTCTCAAGTGGATCTGATCCTAATTCAGTGCTGGCGCCCACCCAGTCATCAGTAGTGTGCCGATGATCTCTGTCAGCTCTCCTCGAGGCTAGTTTTTCTTGTTTTTGCTATGATTTGGAAGTAGGTTCAAATGACCCTTTTTGTGAAATTTAATTAGTGGTTTCCAAGTGACGCTTCTAATGTTACATTTTGGCATGCTTTATATTACAACAGAGTTTAGTACGTTTTCCTGAGTAATTTCCCACTTTTACGACATCTACAAACACATTTTCAACTCTGTCCTTACAGCACCACTTAAAGCTCTACAAGGGAAAATAGCCTTACTAAGTTAAATAATCTGTGTTTGGAATTTTTTTTTAAGTTGGTTATCATTTATACTCTTTAAAAAAAGGAACTCTCTATTAATACCAAAGACCTGCCTGATTAAATAAGCTTATAGTTACAGCAAAATAATAATCCCCTATCAGATACAAATTAACACATAGTGTTTCCATTAGAGCATATTGACTTTGCATATTAGATTGGTGAGTGAATGTTTTGGAGCACCATCGGAAATATTTTCTTGATAAATGAAGGTGTGACTGGATAAGTGCTGCCTGACCCTCAGTCTGTCTAATGCAGTTTAAATGAAGCTAATTTCATGCTTGGTATTGATTCTTTGCCTGGAGCAGATTGGACCTCCTGTGAAGGGACACTTAAACAACAGAGCATGTTCAGATCATGTCCTTTCTGTCCACTATGCACAAAACAGTTTTAATTTTAGAATGTGAGGAATAGATATTTAGCCAGAGGGTCATTTTAAAACTCTGGCTTGGAGTGGCCAGAGGAAGGTATGAGAATCATCAAGAGACACCCTCTGTCTGCCATCCACATGTCAGGGTCAGCCATTTTTATGAACCAAAGGTCACAGGTCACATTCAGACATCGGGGGTTAACCAAGCAACAAATAATAAAAGCACCAGTTTGGCCAAACAAATGAAAAGGCCACCACTCGAGTTTTTACTTGTGGACATAATTAGCAGAAGTTACTGGCTATGTATATCACACGGATGAGTGTGTGGTCCTGTTTGAGGGGTGGCACTAGCTGTAACTGCAATGCAAAGGCTGGAGAATTCTTGTGGAAGTTGAAGGGGAAAAATTCCTGGGATTTTACCCAACAAATGCCATAGTTGTCCAGTCCTTCTCATAACTTGGGATTTGGCAGTCAGAATTGTTCCTCCCGGAAAAAGGAAAAGAAAAATGACCATGATTATATAATTTCCAGGATTTGAATTCTCGGCAGAGAGCAGTTTTATATAAAGCCAAATTTCCTCAAATTAATTCTACTGAGATAAGTTTTATTTTTCAGATTAAAGCTACAGTCTGAGGTTTCAAATTAACGTATTGTTCCGCACTTAAATATATTTAAACCATCTGAGTGCAGAACTTGAAATCCATTCTACAAATAGATGTTTGAAAACAACACAATCTGTAGTTGCTCGGCTTGTTTTGTGTGTGGTGTACTTGTAGAGATGCTGGATTTGGCCGACGTGCAATTTTTGCTGATTGTCCTGGCTTTTTGCTCTCTACAGATCGAGTCACTTTGCTGCAGGCAAATACATTGAGCTCCCCACCAGATGACCAACATCCCTTTTCAGAGAAAAGCAAACAAAAGCAGTCTGTAAATGCTCAGGATCCACTGTTTACGTCCATGTTTTCATTCTCACATGGACATTGATGTCGAAGCAGTCTGCAGAAAAAACATTCACATATGAACTTGTCTTTAATAAGCAACATGCCCTGTCCAGTGAGGCTGTCAGCATTTTTTTTAACTGGACTTTACTGCACAGTTTCTGCTCGCATATATGTTAAGAAGATTGTAAAAGAAAGGAAAAAAGACAAATTCCCTTAAACATTCCAGCCTGCAAATGCTCTGCACAGTATCTCATGCCTGGAGTCTTTGACCGCTCCCCCCCCCCCTCCGCTCGTCAACTAGTGCTTGTTTTCCTTCTTTGTCCTCAAAATGTTTGAGGTTGTAAATGGCTGGAGAAATACTTGTGCTTCAGTTGCAGTGGAACACAGCACGGCCATTGTCTGCAGTGTAAGTGTATCCATAGCTCTGTTCTGCTGCAGGCCTGAATCAAAACAGCCGGGCTTGAAAGCCGTATTCTTAATGAGCCATGCTTTTTGAATTATCTTTGGAAGACCGGAGAGATGGCACAAAAGCCATGTTTGGATAGGCCAGATTTTATCTTGAGTTGACTTTAGATGAAGATTAATTGATTTCGCACGGGAACGTTTTAGGCTATGGTGCAGGTCTTGAAGAAATGCTTTGATCCATTCATTCAGGTTGGCATTTTGTGGTGGAGCAGAACCTGCAACAAAAAGACGGTCTAGAAAGTGTGCAGTTTGCACAGAGAAGCATGGCAAAATATTTTCTGTTGATATACACACATGCTGTGCCACTAGAATGCTAGGATTTCGTCTTAGATCAGAATGTTATTTTTTTAAACATAACCTGTCGTAGTTCCAAGTTTTCAGGATGAAGAAAAATGTTCAGCAAACACTATATCGGTAAATACATTTAGGGACTGAGTCATTTTGAGAGAATTCTGCGTTACATTATGTAATTCAAGATACATTTTAAAACAGTGTGGAACTGATACGGCTGGGATGAAGTAAAACCTGGAGCCCCCCAAAAGCTAATGTAATTAGTCAATCCATGCTTTGGAACAAACTCTGTGACAGCTAAATTTAGTGAGGAGGTGAGCAGAATGTAAGTGATTCAGCCTTGGCCTCACAGTATAGCAGTCAGTTCATTTTTCTGCTTAACTTATGACTTGATTTGTCTAGATCAAAGATTGTGTTTTATATCTAGAAAGTACTACATCAGAAAACATCAGAATATATTTTTGGACAGTATATTCCCTCAAAATAATGAAACGTAATATGATGCATTTATTTCACTATGGCATACGAAAACCCTGTCTAGCTCACTAAATGTCATTGTTTCTGGATTCAGATTAAAGTTAATATGCAGCTGTAAACCATTGTTTCCTTTCAGCAAGGAGAAGACCCGGCGCTTGCTTCTTTTTTATTTTACATGAGTGGATCACATCTGTCATGAAGTTTGTTGGAAAAACCATTTAACTGAATTTCCATCCAACATCTCAATCTCTTGATGTTCCCCGAAACTGAGTGAGCAATACCACTCTGTAATTTACTGGGATGTCAAAATTCAGATTGTATTGTAAGATAATTGTCTCAAAATTCTGAATAATGAAATAATTGGCTTTCAAAAGTTGTAGCAAGTTTGATCTGGCAATTTTATATACACATCACTAAATTCCACATTATGCTTTATATCTAAAACATTTGTATGGATATGATGCTTATCCTCTTCCTCCTCAACTGTTTTTGTTTACCCAGTGTTTGGATGTCATTTGTGCGTTGTGCCATGTGTTTGCTGTTTGTCCCTGTAGGGGTTGCCTGGTCTCCCTACACTGGCTGCTTTGCACAGCAATCAGATCCTGACTGTCAAGGTTTGTCGTTGGTGGAGCTGCCCAGCTGCTCAGTCTGACCTGTCTGCAGCACACACTGGGAGTTAATGAATCACTGTCAGCTGGTTTTCTTAAAGCCTGATGAGAGAGTATGCACAGGAAAATCCTGTCTGATTTATCACAGCCAGTCACTGTCCTTCTCTCCAAGCTGCTTCCACTACTCTTTGACTCCAGAGGTTTCTGTTCCATTCAACATGCCAGGTCTTCCACTGAAGCAAAGGTGGCCTTTTACAACCTTGTAACATGCAGCTAACTGGAACAAGAATCAGTACCCTGAGACTAAGACATGGTCTGGCTTTTGTCCACTGATGCTGGAATGAATGGATGGAGCTTACAGGGGAATACTCAACCGGGAAGCAATATGGCAAATGTTTTTTCTTTTTGTTTTTTTTACAGTTCAAGTCCATCGTTCACCGCAAATCTTTAAAACCACCAATTTGGCCCTCAGGATTGTTTCAATGATAGCGGAAGCTCCTTAATGCCAGTGGACACTTGCAGAATAAAGTATGCATTGAAAGACAGACTGATAGAAATCAACCTCAACACAGAAGGTTGGCCTTGTTTTCAGTGTGTGCGGCTACCAGGCTCTGACTAGGCAGCAGGCACAGTGATGATGACAGTGCTTTCACAGATGAGGAGTCATTTTCATTTTCCAAAGGGACTGTTGCACGTTTGCACCCCAGAGGTGGTAATTATGGGCCTGAGTTTAAAAAAAGAAAAAAGCCCAGACTTCCGAAACAAACTGCTTCAGTGCAAGGAAAGTGTGGACTCCCCCCTCCCATCTGTTAAGGCACTGGACTGGGGTTTCATGAAAAGGGGCCTTTCTAACACAAACTGTTTCTTTTTGCATTTCCCTTCTTCCTCATCCTTCTTCTTCTTCTTCTGGGACCTCATCCTTCTTCAACCCTCTCTCACCTCTGACCTACGACTTCTTGACCTCACACACCTGCTCAGATGGTCTTCCCTAAGATCAATCATGGCTTTCTTTCCGCTGACCAGCAGCTCATAAAACGACGGCTCATTAAGGTAGTGGGTGTGTCCTTTTTTGTCTCTCTCCACTGTGCCAAGTCTCAACGAATCACTTCACTCTGGCCAATGCATGCAACTTGTAGATAGACCTGTCATATGCACTCTTACACTCATTCTTTTATTGTTTAACGGAAATATGGCAAAGTCCTTAGAAGAGTTTCATTAAAGTAAAATGAATTACTGTCTTGGCACTAATCAAAGAACTTTCCCTGGAAGTCGAATTACTGAGTTTTTTTTCCTGAATTTCAGTAATTCAGTACTGTAATGGACCACACATTTTCAGTAATTCTTCCTTGATTATTTCAGTACTTCACTGACAAAGTTAACATTTTTCAGTCTTTGGTCAATGCGCAGTCCATTTAGAATTGCATACATTTTAAAGGATTAATATGCTAGCTATAAATCAGGACATTACAGCCTCTCTTCATCATTGTACGTTAGCCCCAAAATGAAACTTCTCCTCCTAGTTATGAATGGAGGCAGGCCATAGCCACCCATGAGATAATTCCACTACCCTTTCTTTACCATCATTTAACTGTAGTGGCTCCAGCGTCAGTGGATCCAACAATATCACACCATAATGATGCGGAAATGTGTTCTTTTACCTTGCAGGGAGATCAGGGCCAAGCAGGACCACCTGGGCCACCGGGTCCACCAGGCCCACCTGGACCAAGGGGGCCTCCGGGGGACACTGGAAAGGATGGACCCAGAGGTGTTCCGGGTCTTCCGGTGAGTTTTCACTGGACATCTGGGGGTAGTTTGGTCCAAGGTTTGGTGCACTTTATTTGCACCGTGCATGCCATTAAAATGCCACTGAATCATCAAAGTTCTTGGAGGATACTACACGTTTTCCAATTAATTTCAGCTCAATTTGTGCTCAAATTCAATTTGAGTTGGAATTGTTGCTTTTCTTTTTATTGGAAGATTTCTTCCAATAAAAACTTGTCGAATGAAGAAGAGACAAACTACTTTGCAGTTCATTACCTTAATGTCTTTAGCCAAGAAACAAATGTGCTTGTTTAATTAAATGTTTAATTGTTTTGATTTACTTTTAATTGATTGTTTTTCCATGTTCGGTTTCTAAGAGCCTATCACTGGCATCTTAGTCATTTATGTGGATTCTGAGAGACCGAAAAAAAAGCAGAAAATAAATTTCAGTTCTATTCAGTCATAAAACCTTCATTACGCTCTAGCTGACCTCCATTTTTTGGCAAACAACACAGTAGGAATATAAATATATTAAGTGTTGTTTGTGTCATTTGGTCCAAGTATTCAATCATTATTGTTTCAGTTTTTCCTATTGATGTTACAAAATTGCTTTTGTTTTTTGAAGAAATTACACTTGTTTTTATGGATTGTTTATTACTTGTGGTGAATAACTCAAGATGAGGATAAAAATGGCAAAATCAAAAAGATAATGAAATGTAATGTCAAAACTGGTGAGCTGATATGAATCAAAACGTGTTTTAGAGTAGAGACAAAAGTACAGACTAGAGAGATAAATGCCCTCCAGACAATACATTAGAAACAGATCTAAGCTACTCAAATTTTCAATGTGAGAATTTGGGTTGTTTTGACTCAGAAAATATATTTTTGGGAAATGTTTCAATTTCATGGAGAGTGTTTCTCCTCACAACATTATTTCATTAACTCTATGCTTCTAACCTATTTGTTTTGTGTCTTTTTCTTAGGGGGATCCAGGGCAGCCAGGAGAAACTGGACTCACGGTGAGTACTAACTTTACCTTTTGAAACTACCCTTTGATGATGATCACATGCTGGTTTTGTTTTCTTATTAACATATATGAATATTTGAATAAATGGACTTTAAAGTGACATAGTTGTTGTTATTAAGTGGTAAACTAAGACATATTTGCCATGTAAATTAAATGTACATGCACTTATATAGCACTTTTCCAGTCAAGCTGACTACTTAAAACACTTTACACTACTTGTAATTCACCATTCACACACACATTCACACACTGGTTGCACCAGTGAGCTCACCAGATGCAACTAGTTGGCAACTTGAGGTTCAGAGCCTTGCCCAAGGACCCTCCAATCAGTGGGCAACTGCTATTTCCTCCTGAGCCACCACCACCAGCCAGGAGATGTTGTTAAGATGTTTCCATAAAGCAACATCTTAACAAAACTGTAAATGATCAGACTTTTTCGATATTCTGAGATATTCATAAGATACTTCGAGGTACCATGTAACAATGAACATAAATGACACATTTTACAATAATCAGAACATCTTCTAATTATTTTATTTTTTATAAAAAAGCATCAGGCTGTTTCAGTTAACAGCAAGCAAACACAGCATGTGGTTTTTAGCAAATAAAGCACTTGATGAAAAATTCCTCATAAAAGCTACTTTGAAAAGGTCAAATGAAATACCACAGAAGGCAAGTTCAGAATTGACACAAAAACACATGCTTCTGTCAGATTTCACAAGTGAGTTGAGAGAAGATACTACCAAGTGCTTTTTTCCTTGATTGTCTCTCCTCCAACCTGTCCTTGTATTGAGGGGAACTGGTGTGTTGTGAATACATGGACACTTAAAATGAGCAAGACTTACATCGTGAAAAGACATTTAATGAGGAGCTAAAGCCGCCAAAATATACAGCACTTGACAGGCTGCCATCTGCAGAATGTACGCAGTCTTTCTGCTTTTTTGTTGCCAATTTTTGTAGGTTCTATCTCTCGTTTTGTTCATACAGCAACTGTGAGGGCAGAAAAGTTTTGCTTCAGTATGTGTTCTGAATATGAAATCCACAGTGGTCCCAGGTGTTCTCCTATACGGCTGTAGTGCTTTCACAACCACTCGTGACAGCTCCAGCTGGAGTATTTCTCAAAAAGATGAATGAATAATCCTATTCATTATGGGTTCAAACTCCACATGCAGAGCTTTGAATAAAAATAATCACTGCTCACCGTAAATCTTCAAATAAATTACTCGACTTCATGAGCATGTACGCTGCATGACACTGATCGATTTCTAACAAGGAGTATTGCCATCATCTGGAAATCAAACTTGTAAATCAGCATGAGATGGGCTTAGAAAAATGTGTCACCGTTCATTTAGAATGTCAGAGCTTCAGTATTCAGACCAAAGTCAATTGAGTTCTTTGAGTAAATAAGTAGAAATTACATGTAGGATTAGATAGAAGGATCTCTTCCTGGTTATTTAGGATGTTTAATCTCCACTGACAGAGTAAAAACTATCTGAAAATGAATACAGAAATAAAACATGTTTAAAGTCTTTCAATATGCACTGTGAGGTTAAACTAAGATGATCATTTATGATTGACACTTTTTTCATTGGCACATTTAGTTCAAAGTAAGGACTGAGGGGTTATGACTTAACCAACATGTGCCTCTCACACAATGCCTAAGGAGCTAGTGCCCGCCTCATGCCGCTCACCGGTTTTAATGTATGCTATTGTTAAAGAGGCTAAAGTAGATTCCAGAGTTTTCCAGCAGCCTTCCAGGACATGTGGTCCTGGTTAGAAGGATTAAACTCTTGTGGAGCAGAAACAGGAGGGGGGGAGGTGGAGAGACAACAAAGAAGAAAAGGAAATATTTTCAGGACTCAGTTCAAAATCATCAGTGCCATAAGGTCTCTCTGGGGTAAATTAAGGAGGTCTTCAGCTTCCTAAAGGTGGCTCACAGCCTTCCACACAGTTTGCATTTGAAACTTGATTGTGCTCAAAAGACTAAATTGTCAAAATATGTTCCGCCAAAACTGAAAACACCTCCTCCATCTGTATTTTGTTGTTGTTTCCACTTATGCTGCAGACTTTTGCTCGTTCTCTTTTCTAATCTGTTCATTCAGATACTATGCACAATATATGACCCGCCCTCAGCTTTTTTAAAACATCAACACCAGTTGTGTATGAAAGGACCTAGTTTTTTTTACTATACTTAAAAATTTGCATATGTAATTGTGTTTTTTTAAACATAATTTTACAACCTAGGATAAGAAACATATCTATATAACTGGCTCTAGGTTCCCTAGTAGATGCCACCCCTAAGGTAGGTTAGAATATTACACTCATCTTGGTCAACCCAACTAAAGTGTGTGCAAATACTTTAAGCTGTCATCTGTTGAGACCAGGAGCTGCACATTTGAACTCAACAGAGGTTGTTTTTAAAGCCAAGAATCAAGAAGGTGTCTAAACTAAACTAAACAAACTGTCCATTTTACAGTTACTTCTTTTACAGAAAATGAATTAGATTAAACCATCATTGCCGGTTTAGGATGAGTTTTATCCCATTTTCCTGACAACTATTGTTTTGTTAATAGATGTTCTACTAGTAAAGCAAGTATTATTGAAAGGAGGGCTTTGAAAATTTAGCTGTGAGCACACAGATCAAGTAAAACACAGATTTCCAGAGTCACTATCCCAATGTTATGATAATCCCTATCTGCATTTCCCAAACAGTACAAGGAAACTATTCAGCCTGACATATTTTCTTTAAAGTTGTTAGCAGCATTTTTTTATGTCAACCAGACAATATTACAAAACTGAAACCAAAACTCTGGACAAAAGCTCACGACCTGCATCCGCAAGCACATACGTGGACCTCCTATGGGCTTTGATCAGCCCAAATGCTTTCCTGTATTCAAGTGCTGCAGTCTGAGTGTAGGAACTGACCTCATAACTGCTTCATTGTGCGTCATCCCCAAGTTGTGAAAAAAGTACCACATTTTTATTATTTGTACTGGGATGTCTAACTTCAGTTGGCAACTTGTTGATATTGAACATTTGTTTTTTCTTTCCGTTTATGTATAGCTGGAAAAAAATCCTTATTTTGAAAGAAGATCCTAGATTATTCTCTGTTTTAATTTTCTTTCAATGTTGAAGCACAATGTTGAAAACAAGAAACCCTGGACATCCTCGAGTGTTCTTGACTTTCTGAAAAAGCTCTTTTTCAGCAAGTAGCTCTTGAGTGCTCTCAGATGTTGCCAAGTTAATTAGCACTCAGGCAAGTGGCACATGCTTTCACATACCTTGTGGGTCATAAAGATGTTTACCAAACCCCACTGAGGATAGCTAACAAAGGCTTTTAAAGTTAAGCAAGAGGAAAACCTTTCTCTTGGCCGGCCGGGATAATGAAAGTTTTTCATTGAGGTTTTCTGTTATGAGTGCAGATGGAATGCACTATAAATGAGCTGCAACTGTGTGGGCCATGTTTGCAAATGTGAGAACTCTGCTTTAAAAGGACTAATTTTGCAAAATTGGGGGTTCAAAATGAAAAATCTTGGGGCTTGAGTTACGTGGCAATCGCCTTGATTTATCAACAAAACTAAACAACGACATGATCCAACAAACAATTTATTCCCAGAAAACTAATCACACTTAAGTCATAAGTTGGCCACCACCACACTGTGCCTTTTCTTACAGAAATTTGAACTGGCAGATTAACTTTTCAACTTGCATGTGTCCTCATTGGCAACTTTTTTCCAATGCAGGCACACAAACATTTTATACTCAACAGGGGACCATATCTTTTTGACAGTTATACTGCATTAACACAAATAAAAGCAGTCAAAAATGCTGTTTTAAAGGGCTTGTGGGGCAAAATGTCTACCTGGCCTTCACCCAACTGCGAGTGAGTCGCCAAATGGCACCGTGTCCTGTACCTAAGCCCATAGCAAGACAAATGTTGGCCAAGTCTGCAGGTGTTGATTAACTTCTTTTATGCTGCTGTAGTTAATTCTTTTAGCAAATTTTAATTCACAAAGCAGTGGAGAAGATTGTCATTCCAATATGGCCTCTAGTTCAACTATACTATCCAGCAAGCTTCGAAATATAAACTATTTTTCCAGACACATTCATCACTGATTTCAATCTCCGTTAGAAGTATGGCGCCTTTTTAGACTTCACAAACTTATTGTCTTTGTAAGGCTTCCCAAATATTGTCCCATTTAGGTAATGAACTTCCCCATGCATCGGAGTGGATATTTGGGTTTGTAGTACTGCCAAACAAGACACTTTTTATATTCACACAAATTAGGTCATCATAAAGATATAAAACTATTCAAGTTTTTTTTTTACCCATAGTCTCATTATGATTAGTTTTAACTTAGTTTATGTTGCAGTTCAGTGAAAGAAGGTTCAGTGAGAGGATTGTCAGGCTTTGCTGAAAAACAAAACAAGGGATTGATATGATTTGGTGCTGCCTCAATAGTGTGTGCTCACTGCATCAAATCCTACCATGAGCTTTGCCAGTCTCTTTATTGACTATGGAGACCTTTTATTTAATCTGAGATTGACTACTTTTGCTATATTTCCCCACCACTCAATTTTCCTCTGTGTACCTTTCCATTTATAGGGACCTGAGGGGCCACAAGGGGTAAAGGTAAGTTACAAAGAATCACTTGTTTAACTGATGTTTCTATAATATTTAAAAGGTTTAATTGAATTATTCCTGTCTGAGTTTCCTGCCTGAATACATTTACATTTGTGACAATCTGAAAGGACCATTTCTTTATCTTTATTTTCTATTTTTCTATTTGATTTTTATATAAACCTAAAAGTAACATCTGTGGCCTTAGAATAATGTATTGGATTTGGTTATGATTAGCTTTAAATCACACAGGTGACTGTGGTTGATATATATGTTTACCTGGGGATTAGAGAGAAGAGTCACAGTAAGGGCAAATAAACATAAGGAAAGAAAATGAACGACACAGACAGAGAGTGATGGAGAACAGACAACCTGGAGTTAAGTGCTGTGATACAGGCTGATGTGAGGAACAGATGTAAGCCATATCCAGCCATCAGGTAGCTGCCAGTGTTTGTTCAGTGTAACCCAGTCTGACATTTCCTGTCTGTGCTGTCATCTGTCGGCAAGGCCTCCTGTGGCATGGGAGGAGGTGTGTATGTGGAGGGGTCAATGATGACACACCACTGTGTTAATGACTCATAAACCAGGGCCTAAGGCTGGTCAATTTGATCTGCTATGGGTGGACTGCTGTGTGCTGCACAGGACCCACGTCAGAGTTGTTCAAGTTTCATCACCTTGGTGACTGATTGGCTGCTGTTACATGATAAATTGTACAGCTTGAATTACTTTCAATCAGTCCTTCTAGAATAGACCCATACTGATAAAGAAAAGACCCCTTTGTACAGTTTCACCGCTGTCTCAGACATCTTCATTACACATGGCCACAGCAACAGTAAGTCTGTTATCAAAAAATAGTACAAACAGCCAATATAAGCAAACCACCAAGATGAGAATGGAATTTTGTTAAACCATGCATTATGTTTCGAGTAAAACAATCTTCCTCAGTCATAATTGCAGACAAAGGCAGTCTAAAAAAACTAGTATTGCACTTACATATCTAATTTTTATGTTTTCATTAAAACCAATTGAACAATCATTCACTCACAAAGCAGGCTGGAAAATGGAATTGATTCTTCTGGAAACTCTCAAACGTTTCCTGTTACTGCTGATGAGACTCGCACAATGATGAGGAGGAATTTTGTTCCTGCCTAAAAAACTGTTTCAGCTCATTAGCATTTCTGGGATGTATCGATTCTATTCATGCCAGCATCTCAGTTGGATTCAAATCAGAACTTGGCAGCTTCAGCCATATTGAAAGTTACAGTTAGAGATCTATTTAAAGTACCTAATATTTGCTACCATTTTTACAATAGTAGAGATTCATGTGGAAGTTAAAATATTTTAGTTTTCCCTACCCCAAAATGAGCACTATAGTTCCACAAGCAAAGCATTTTCTGTTGGATTCCCAGTTGGCAGTCATATTTTAACTACACACAATAACCTACACATACATTTTACATATACAGTTTACATTCTCCTAAAAAAATTCAGTTTTTAATTTCATTTCATGATTTTCAGAAGGAATGAAATGAAAGTTTTTGTGTTTTTTCTGTCTAAAATTTTCATAGTGGAAAATGAATACAATTGGGAAAATGCATTTAAACGCCATTGTTTTTATTTATCAGGGTTCTCTTGGGCCTCCTGGCATCCCAGGCATTGATGGACTGAAGGTGAGCTATTAAAGGACAATACACTTAGATATAATTCATATTATACTGGCTTACTTAAATCAGGTTGTAGAATTGTGTGTGAAAAAAATCCCTACATTAGTGAATATTTTTTTATTTTCCTTGCCATCAGACGTGTAAAACAAGAGAGCACATAACAGATGAAGGCAGGCCAATGGTTGTTCAAAAATCTATGTGCAATCCCCAGCACATTTCTGAATAAAGAAAACACAGTGTGTGGAAAATCATGAAAGCGCTGCTATTCCAGAACAGATGCCTGTCAAAGCGACAAGAATGACTGAGGTGCAGCCTTTTGAATGTTTGGTATTCATTCATAAAGAAACGAGAGGCTGTGCATGTGAGATGTCTTAGGAGCCAGAGTGAAGAAGCTTCACATCAGACTCAAAGCCATACTATCTCTGAAAAATGCTAAAGCTGAACACTGTCTTTGCTACTTGTGAATGGAGATGGGTTTAGCAGCACCCATGAAATAGAACTCCAAATCTTTGCTGTCCAGGCCCAAAATTGAGTTGGATATGGTATGTAACTCTGTCATGCAGAAACTTGAACTCTAAAGCTTTTAAAGCTGCTCCCACAGCAGCAGCGGGCTGACAGGCAGACATCATTTTGATCTGACATGGATATCCACTGAAAGGGGTACACCCACAAATACAAACCTTATCAGCCTAAGCTTAGCAGTTTTTAATCAGACTTCATCATCTTCGTGGTGATATGGAGTCGTCATTATGTCAATGACTCCCATATGTGGGATAATGATTGATGCTAGGTCCAACCATTGACAGAGAGATCAGCTAATTCTCACATGAAAATGGGACAGTGTACTAAATAAAGACACAGGGACAATGTTTGCCTTATTTTCCCCAAGAAAACTGTGTGTTTTTGTAGGGAAAACACGTGGTTGTTTTTTTCTTACTGCCTGGCTCGTGCCAAGATAGCCATTGACAGGCATTTTAATCAAAAATAATGAATTGCTGTATTTTCCATCAAAGCGACATTAATCAGCTTCATCTGGTAAGAGTTATCTGTCCAGGCTGAAGTATAGCTACCTCACGTTTGAAGGGGTAATGATGTGGTAGCTTTGCACAGGTCAGGAGGTTAATTGTTTTTGGCAGCAGATGCAGTGAGGTTGGTTTCTCTCTTCGAGCCACAGAGAGATTGAGCGTCACACTAACAGCAAACCAGCATTCACCGCATGGTCTTGGCTCTCCTCTCTCAACCAGATATTTAACCAAAGCGGGGTTTATTAAGCTTTTAATCAGCTTTTGTTATCCTCTATACTTTCAGAATTAGTTTGCGGTTTTAATCATTTTACACTGCAGTTTCCGAACTGTTCCATAGTCCAGTAAACACACCTGTTAGCCACAAAATATTATGCTCAGAGTTAAAGGTTGTCTTCAACCTGGTGATTTTCTTTATTTCTGAATTTCCTGATCCTCATCATTAGTTCAAATAGCACAAACCACACACTGAATCCTGCCACTGTGTGTGTGTTGTGTTATCTATAGGGGGATGTTGGCATCCCAGGTCTGGACGGTATTCCGGGGGTCAAGGTCTGGTGCACATACTTACTGTGTGCTCTTATTTTTCTTACTCCACAAAAAGGCGTTTGTTTTTGTTTTTGTTTTTTTTGTTTAAACCACTTTGACCATTTTTTTAATATTCATTGTTTTTCATTACTTTTTACCCTCAGCCCTTGCTCTTTTCATTTATATGTGCTGTTCATTGACATTTTAGAAAAAAGCATATACATATTCATTTATCATCTGTTTTTATTCAACATTATTTTGCATGAAGACATTGATGTATGGAATAGCTATTACTGATGCAAATAGATGGGAATATATTAGGTGTAACTGCAATTGAAATTACACATATGTAATTGTGTGCATGTGTATATGTATATACACATGGTGTCATAGGAGGGAAAGAAGCCACAATACAAGAGTATTTCTGAAATCTAGCATGAATTGAACCCTTGATATAATCTGACCCTATCTCTCCCTGAGCTCTACTGTGTTTAATATTCTGTTTTCTTTCCAACAGGGTGAAATGGGAGAACGAGGTGAAAAGGTAAAGTGTCGATTCAGATCTCCAAACGTCTGTTTTTACATTGTACAACGCCCGTTCAGTTTTTCAAAGGTGACTCTGTCCAAGATCTGCCCATCAGTGAGTCAGTGATTAAATGAGTCACAAAACTGCACCCATTCCAGGCAATAACCTCTCTAGTTCCTTACAGCAGCCTCACAGAGGAATTGCAGCTTTATTCTCTCCATTCCTTAATTCAAATGGTGCTATAACTTGAAAACTAGTGGGTGGGAGGTGTGAACACTGACCTAGTCGACAGTGCTGGGGAGGGAAGTGATGATTCATTGTGCTTCATCTACCACAAAATTGGTCTTGAAGCTGTTGTTTTGAGTCAGAATAGACCTGTTTTCTATTGCCAACATACCTGGTACAGTGTAATAACGTGGCTTAATGGAAAGCATTTCCTGGCACCAACTGCAAACAGCATCATGGATATCTATTGGAGTTTTAGCTGGATGTAAAGAACAGCTTGATGGAACCACAGCCAGCAGTTTTCAATGACGCAAGATCATGTAATTTACAGAAAGTTGTAAGGAAAATTCAATAGCGTGAGAAGTTCAAATGGTTTCTAGTGTTTCAGTTAGTGGTAGAATGAAGCTAATGTCTAGGCCTACCTGATCGAACAAGATCTCAATAATTTCTCTTTGTGACCCTTTTCATTTCATATCATAATTGATAATACCAGAACCTACTCTTTCTCAACATCCCCATTTCTTATTTCAGACCTCCAGGCATTTAGTCAAATTGTTGCTGACTAGGTTTTTTCTGAAAAGTTGCATTCCTCTCATAGATCGTGTAATTTGTATTTAAAAACCATCTGCAATCGAACTCTTACAGTGATTTATTTGTGCGGAACAATGTCATTTTTGTTCATTTCCAGACTTGTCAAAACCATTACATGCTCCGAAAACCGAAGTTAAATTATGCCTTTTTTGAAGTAAACCCATTTTTGTCACTTTAAATTGTAATTTTTGGGTTTGTTCTCTTTCTAAAGAGCCAGCAAGTATATTCAGAAAAGCAAATTGTGACAATACTGAGCCCATAGAACTAGCTGTTTTAACTTCTAACAAACAGTTTTCTAACAAACAGATGGTTAGGATAAAGCTATTTTCTTCAGGTTTCTTTTGTAACACAATCCACTTGGACACACGTTTTGTTTTATATTCTTGGAACCTGTACTTGTTGAATGATTCACAATCTAATTTTGATAGAAAATCATGTGGAATTATTAAAAGTGAATGGGTTTGCTGCCAGGCTGCCTTAATACTGGGTCCAGATTGCTATAAGTATTTTATGTCAGGAAAGCCAGAGGTGTCAACATAAACTGTTTCTTTTGGATTAAGTTGAAAACCAATTAACAGCAGGCAAATTCAAGTACACTCGAATTCAAAAGATATAAAACTGAGAGGCACCGATCCATGTAGAATATTTATAAACTCAGAATCATAAAATTTAAAATTTCAAGGCTTATATCCACCACAAACAAAAACCTATTTTAGATTCTGAAGTTTGGCATTGAGCTTTAAGTAAGGAAAAATATCTCCTCAACTGAGTGTAACATAGTGGTTGATCTAAGATGGCGAAAAAGGTACCACACAACAACATCATAACTTTACTAAAACCTGTTTTACCTTTTTCTCTGGTAGATTCTGAATTTCTTTAGAGAATTGCAATGGAGAGTCATTTTATATCCTTCCCATTATTTACCATATCTCCATTCTAGTTTAGTGACAGTGAATTTTATTTTAAATGTTCTTAAATTCTTAATGGTATCAATAGTATGATATGAACAGGGATAAATGTTGTTTTAGAAAAATTTGTAGGCACTGGACTGGATGTGTAAAAACATTTGTATGCAGTCAGAATAACACAATAACATGTTTTCAGATATTTGTAATATATATATAAATTGGCCTGGCTGACATGGAAACATGGCACTACTGAAAGCATAGTCTATTTTATCATTGATTTTGAAAAGTCCCCCTAAATAACGAGCCTATAAACCCCCAACTCGTAAGGAAATTTGCTGAAGTAGTCGGGTGTTTTCATAGACTTACTGTACAGTAATCCCCTATGGGAATTAAATAAATTGCAGGCTAAAGGTATGTATTGCCAGTAATTTACATGAATCATCTGGAAAACATGAAGGTTTCTACATTAAATAAAACATCCAATAGGTCCAGGAGATATTGCCCTACTGATTAAAAATCAGTCATACTTGAAAAGCATTTGATGACTCAGCAACCAGAGTCAAAACGAAATCCCATTTTAGTTGTGCTGTGCCTGTCTTCAAGCATCCATTAATTATTCTATGCTCAGTTATAGGAAGAGATGTCCTACTGTGTTCCATGTCTGTTGAAGCACTCAAACGTTGTTTTAAAGTTTTATTTTAGCACTGATACATTCGTTCATCCAACTGACTGAATATGATTCCATGTGATCTTATCATAGGGTGATATGGGTGAAGAGGGACCGAAAGGTGACATGGGAGAGAAGGTATGTAAATTCTTTCGCTTCTCTTCTCTATGTTGATATCTTGGAACCTGCACAGAGAAACAGTCGACTGTCTGTTCGCAGCTAGAAAACAAAAAGTTAATGTAATCCAGCTGAGAGAAGATTTGCAAAGAGCAGCAGCTCGAGGCCAAGTGCCATCAGCTGTACTGCCATCGAGGCTGCACAACAACAATCATTATGGGACTTGATATGTACTTTGCATTTTACGTGGATTTAACTGAAGTACTATGTGGATGCCACATGTTGTGATTGAATGGCTCCTGCTTTTAATTGGGTTGATCTTTCAATAATTCAGCATGTCAAGATAAGATTTAGACATGTTATTTATTCAGATGTTGAGTCATTCAAAGACTAAGCAATTTTGGATTTGAACAAACCATTCTTTGTATAAATAGTAAAAATAGTAAAGTCTCGTTAGGAATACTGAGTTTAGTGTAAAATACAAAATACAGTTCATAAGCCGGCAGCTGAGTGGATGCAGTGTACTCAAAATGTCACTTCCAATTTATTGCTGTTCAGTGGAGAACAACTTTGATAACCTCTCAATTTATGGGCGCTGTGGTTTTTATAAGACTGCCGAACTCAGCAGCCAAGAAGGACACAATTTGGGAGAAACAGATGCAGGATATCATCTGTGGAAAATGAGTGAACAACAGGGAAAGTCGGGGGGGACAATAAAAATTTGTAGCTTAGGCAGTGCTTTGATGTAGTCCACCTTAGAGCTATAAAAAGAGAAAACGTGATGGATTTTGCGGCAGGAGTGAAAAATAAAAGTGGAATTGAATATCATTGGAATTCAGACTTCAATAACACGTCATCCACCGTTCATTCTTCAAAAGCACTCGTGTGAGTTTTGCAATAAAAAGAAAGAGAAAGCAAATAGTGAGACATAGTTAAGATTCTATGTTAAGATGGATAAGATTTCCTCATCCTGGACTGTCAACATCAGGTCAAAAAAAGTGTTTTATTCTGCATAGTGCACAACATGTGGAAGGAATAATTTAAATCAAGATACGTTCAAGATGAGTTTAGCATGTGTCATAAATACCACGGAGTAGAAAATGTATGCTCAAGCAGAACCCCCGTCATCAGAGTTCTGTGTCTGATCGATTGCTCCTCCATGATATTATTGTTGTTTTACTGGTGGAAGAGGAAACCAAAGAACAGAGGGACATTTTTGGCCGGGTATGCCAAAGTTAACAATACACAGCACGCACTGCAGGAAAAATGTGGTATACAAGGTGAGAGGTGAGGTAGGGAAAGCTTCAGCATGGTGATCACACAAACTTGATGGGGTGCCGACGGGGAGAGAAATAGCAGAGTAAGCAGTCGGTCTGTACTTTATATGGCAGAGAGGAGGGCTTTCTTTAGGGTGGAGGGATCTTTGATGTGTTGGATGCTAAATAAAAGGACAGGTCAACAACAGGTATCCACTGAAATTAAATGTAGACATCTACGTATATATTGTCATCATGGAAAAACTCAGCCAAATTATGACAAAGATTGAAATCATTAATGAAATTTCTGTATATATAAGACAGTAAAGCACAGTATTAGTTACAGTTTCAAAGCAAGATTGGAAATTTTAGGCTCATTATTGGCTATGTGAGTATCAAATGAATGTCCTCAAAAACATATTATTGATTAATTTATCGACAGACTAATGCCTGAAAATTCAGTAATAACTTTGTGCGCATCAGTGTTACAAAATGAATGGAATCAATATGAAGCATAAAAAAAAACATCCAGTAACTAAGTTAACTTCAATCTCTAAAGAAAGAGCAAAGTACTCCATTCTAGCAGAACCTCTAAAGCCCTTCTGTGAACAATTATCTCAAAATTGGTTCTGTTTAATTGACAAATTGTAAAGACTACATTTGGCACTGGAGATAGGACAATATATGGCCAGCGATAATCATTTTTCATACAGACTACGGGTCAATATAATTGCTAACCTTATACTGTAGATACTCAGTCCTGTAAATTCACTTGAATGGTATTTCTCAAATAACTATGAGAAGAGTAACGAGTATGAAGCTTTAAGCAGGATCTTTGTTTATTGTTCTGGCTGATTTTTCCCATTTTCTTTGCTGTTAGTATTCCACATTAACATAGCGTATTACCTGCTGTGTTGCTTTCATAAGCGCTCATCAACTCTGAAGAGAGCTTTTTCTAACTACTCCTGCATGTCAGTCGCCGGCCTCATTTAAAACAAATCATTATCACAGTTAAAAGCTTTAGTTCTACACCATTTGCTGCCAAAGTACTTAAGTAGGTGTGAAATTAAGTATGACTCTGTTGAAAAAGTTGAGTCTCACAGATAAAATTAAAAAAATTCAATAAAGGCTTTTGGAAAAATTAACCTAAAAAACCTCTTTGGTTTTGTTTTGGGAAGTTCCAGTCAAGGTTTCTGAGTTTTTGGCTCTGATTAGTGTTGTACAGTGCTTGGTGTGATTTTTTTTTTTTTGTTTTGTTTTGTAACCCAATGACTTGGTCCAAGCTCTTGTGAACTGACCACAAATCAATTGCTGGCAAGGCCTTTCTGCACTGCCTGCCAGGTATAATTTGTGTTGCCTCACATATAGTCTGACTTTGTGACATAAGTCGATATTTAACTGAAGCCACTGAATTTGGTCTTCCCTGTTAATGATCATAATGTAGAATGGGAGCTATGTTTTGAGGACTGCAGAGGTATGGAATGATGAAATTAGTCACGAGTCTACTCTGGTTCCATTGCTTGCAGATTAATTTCCTCCATCTCATTTGAGCATCTCATTCCCAACAGCTGGAAAATGGCCTGATTACGAAGCATATATTATGAAACCTTCAGGCTATTATCTTTTAGATGCCAATATGCAGCGACAGGTCTTGGAGCCTATAATGAAGTGGAATTGTGGTGACAGCTCTTCGTCTCACTCTGCTCTGTGGTTAAATCACAGACGGCAGCCTCACCATGGTAATTGGCCCAGATGGGACATTTCAGCACTCTGTGCCACACCTCAACCTACCTCCCAACTCCACCACTTTTTCCATCTCATACAACTACATTTGGAAGAGATTAAACTATGGTCAAAGTCTCACTTGGCTCTTGAGCATGGTGTCACTTGTGTGAGATGTGTTATGACAGAAGGCATTAGTGAGGTTTCAACTTCAGCAGCAGGAGAGTGAAGTGTTAATTGCCCGTGCAGCATCCTCTCATGCTTCCTTCTGCACAACTCATGCAGTATTTTTAAAAGTTTTTTTATATTAATTTAAGCTGCGTAAATGGTGCTTTAAAAAATTTCACAGCTTTGTAGCCCTACTGTGAATAATTATGGGGGAAATATTATTCATGCTTACTTACAGTGTTGTCATAGCCTGATTATTTGCTTAACAAGGTGAGATCTTCTACAGTTTCTTCTTTTACGGAACGTAGAAATGAGGTGCAGATGTGCGTTATGTGCACATACCCATTCCTGCCAAAAAGTAACAGGTGTAGACCAGTTCTCATTTGGATGTTTGTTTTAGAATAAACTAGGACAGAACAGTCTTAGGCATACAGGCCTTCCTATAAACTATAAATCTACAAGCTTTTTATTATAATTTCTAGAGGACGAAGTACATGGAAAACATGCCTAAAGTATTGGGCCAAAAACAAGCTTCAGCATGTTGAATTGCATGCAAGCCTTTTTCTGCTATAAAATTAATATAGGTTGCATGCTTTTTTTTTTTTAGAAAACAGTAAAAGTTCATCTACTTAGATCATTTACCCTCAACAGGATATAAAATAACTCATGAAAATGCCCTTTTAGGAATGGTATGATAATTTTTCAGATAGGGACCGAGACACCCTGAGTGTGCAACAAAGCCTAGCTGTAAACAGTAAAACACTTTATTGTCTGTAACGAGAAAGAAAATGCTGCAATTAGACATTGCTTTGTGTGCTATTCATCGTAATGATTCCCATGAAAAGCTGAGGGCAAGAGACATTCCTTCGACGACTTCTGAGCGTGAGGCGTATGTGTAGTGAAACCACAGAGTCCGCACCAGAGCTAAAGACCCAGTCTTCTCCTCTCTGCTCCTTTTTCCCACCAACCGCCCATAATTACACTTATTGGCCCCTTGTTTTATGTCTGCTTTTACTGTACACTGCAGTAGTAATGTGATGCAGAGGAGAGGGCTATGGTTCTGGAAGTCTGGCCTGCTTCTTTGGATAAGAGTGATACAAGTAGCTTTCTCCATCTTGTTCAATATGTTACCTGATCACATGTAATGAAAAGGGGCTTTGAATGGTTACAGAACATCCAGCGAGCCTCTTAACTCCTTCACTTTTGTGGGTTTCTTCTATTATAGTGTAAAATTTCACCTTCCTCATGTCATCACCACTTTACAGCTGCACGCTGACATTGTAAAAACAATTAAATGATTCCCGGCACTGTAGCTTTTATGAATGCTGTCTCAAACATTTTTGACAAGTTGCATTGAGGGTTCACAGTGTTTAGAATAGCAAACAGAATTGGATTTCCTCACAGTTTTATCCACAAAAATGCAGCATTGTTCAGTAAATTGAGTTCTGACATAAATCCTCAGTTTTGAAACTACGTTTTTGTTAAAGTTATTCCTGTTGGGACCTTAAAGAGAGCCTTGAAATAAACTTTGGTATTTCATGTTTTAATGCTTTTCCTTTATGTCAACTTAGGGAGATGCGGGCTCTTCTGCAGCAGGTATCAAGGTGAGAGTTAAGCTAACATTCATGTGATTCAGTAGCTTTAAGATTTAGATTTTTATGCAGATTTGAGATCTTATGCAGTTGCATTTAGGTACTAAACTACATGTTAACATCCATGGTTAAATCACTGTTAATGATATTTGTGGATTTACCTATCCTCAAAAATCTGATGCTATATTCACATTTCAAAGCTTTAGTCCATCTTAAATTAATATTTATATTTTGATATTTCAGTTTTGAACCAAGTTACCAGCAATGTTGGTAATGTCTTGGCCAATTTTACAACAGTGGGGATGAGTCTGTCTGACCATGATGAATTGGTTAACAGTGATGCATATGTTTATTTAGTTGTGTTTTCTGGGGAATGATTTGGGCAGGTGTGATAGTCCTGAAATCTTTATTGCTGTGCACAACATCTGAGAATTAAGTTTAGCAACTCCTCTTATTTGTGGTCCTTCAAGTTTTTCTTTACTCCCTAAGCTCCATGGTAACACTCTGGCTGACATTTCAACTAGTTAAACACAAAGCTATTCCTAAAATGAATGTAAATTACAGCCAGGTTAGGATCATTTCAGACAAATGCATCATGATAGGCCTTCTCATTAATATTATGACATTAAAGGTAGGATTTGCTTTTAAACAGAAAAAAGGTCAACAAACATTCAGGACTTTTTAAGCTATTGTTTCAATGCCAATATATGAATTTGATTTATTCTGACTTTAAGTCATGTCACAAAATAAGACTTGTGAAAGAAGAAACTATTTTATGGAAATGTTTTTAAATCTCTTTAATTCCATGCTTCTGGAAAGACCTGGCTCCAGCTCCTGTAAAAGCTAAACAAAGCAGACAGTTAATTCCACCGTTCTACTAATTATATTGTTTCCAGATAATCTGAAATAGGTTTGCAGTTCACTAATTTTGAAGTATTTCGGAAAGTTATTTAATATATTAATTCGGTTTTACAATTTCAAACACCCTGTTCAAATTGGGTAGAAGGTAAAGCTGCTTAGTCCTGAAATAAAGTAGCTGAATGGAAAACTCTGCATGTATTTACAGGGTGAACCTGGAGAACCTGGACGAGGTGGACAAAAGGTATTTCCACAAACTTTATTATAAAAGGTAGACAGTTAATTAGTATGTTTGTATATGCACAGATATCTAAGAAATGAATGGACCGTGCCACATCTAATTTTATATCTGCTTTAGCCTTTTACATGGATATATTAATCTTTTCATTTTCATATGGTTGTATTTTTCAATGGTCTAAGTAGAAGCTTTTTTTACTCGGTAACCTCTTTCCACGGCCAGTTTTCATTTAAGCTTTTCGAGGCTACAAAGGAAATGGGACAATATTCCTGAAGAAACAGTTACTGATGAGAAATTGATAAAAACAATCATGCAGCAGATGGGCTTTTCTTTTGCAAAATGACAGCTTTTACTTGATCAAACTTCCACTGTTTGCACCAGTGCTTCGTCTAATTATATTTTTAATCCTACATTTTGCAGCATATTAATGTGCCTTCTCCTCTCTCTGTTTGGGAAAAACTAGTTCCAGACAGACAGGCTTTTACAAAATGTATTTTACTTCTGCTTTGCTGCAAAGTAAATGTGTGTGGCTTAACTAATTTTTTTGACTGCCTAATCTTCTCCTTCATTTTCCATTCATTCTGCCTTTGCTGGCATATTTCCAAATTGTATTTCTTATTAAAATGGAATTCACAAGATGGAGTTGTAGTTCCCATTTTTTAATTCAACATTGGATGGTATTCAATAAGTGTTGGTAAAGTACTAGCCCACAAGTAAAACTTCGATTCATTAATTTTACAATGCTTTCGAAAGCCACAATGTTAATGTACAACCTTCTCTCTGATCCCCTGGGTGCCACTAAAGTTGATCATTCTCATGCAGCACTAATCAGTTCTTTTCAAAACCCATAAATACAATAGTCCTAATTGGGCGCTGAATTATCCCCTGTCAGAATTTTTACATTGGAAAGCTCTGAATGCTCACAAGGGATGTGGCCTCTGTCTTTTTTTTCACCACAGTTAAATGAAAAGACTGTATGTTTCTCAGCATTGCTGGTGATGGGAGTCTGTAGATTTCAACTTGACAATGACTCAATCTTGGTAACAGAAAAACAGGCCAGCTCCCACTTTCACACACTGCTAAACCTCAGTGATCTTAAACCTATAGCAGCTCTTTCAAGCAGTCTTTGGATATTTTAACCCACAATTAACTTTTCACACTTACCCAAACTAATATAATGATAAACACAAAAAATATATAATTTGGTGCTTTGTTTTGGAGGCTTGAAAGTAACAAGCACTAATCAAACCATCAAACCATGGCCGCATGAGTTGTTTTGAAAATGCATGTGCTGTCTCTGTTAATGCTTACCACATGCAAGTCACAGTCAACGTCCTCCTATCGACCAGAAGTCTACTTTCAGAGCAGCAGCTTGATAGCCAGAGAAAATATAAATATAATATAATAAACTAAGCCAATTGAACCCCAAAGAGCCTTCAAATTAGCCTTGACTCAGCTTAGCTTGGCTTGGCTGTAACATGTCACACTCTTCCTGTGTAGGGAGAGCCAGGACTTCCAGGGCTGCCTGGACTCCCAGGGATAAAGGTAATTCTTTGCTGTTTTATCTCCAATCATTCCCCCAGTCTTGTCCCTGTCCATCCACTTCAGCCATTCTGAGAGCCCAGAGAAACACTCACCTGACCTATCACCATGGCTCATATATGTCATTAAAATCTAATAATCCCGCCTTTGCTCGTGTTAGAGCTTTGGGACTTAAATGTTCTGCCTCCAGCTTTAGCAGAAGAATGCTTTCCCTTTATGAGTACCTTTTATGTAGTTGAAAGTTAGGATTTTAGTGCTTTTTAACTGATCATTCCTGAATTCGACAGTATAATTGTCTTATTTGGATGTGCAAATTAGGTCTCTGTGAGCCTGATTCCTGACATTTGGCATAAAAAGAACTCCATTACTCACTGTGTCAAAACTATTGCTTGTTGATTTCACTGAACCTTTACTGTTTTTCTTATTTTTTAAAGAAATATGAGGAACATAAACTAAAAGCAAAACAGAACCTAGGTCACTACCATCTTATGTTTGATGAATAGTAACTGCACTAATGTATTTGAAAACCATTAGCTTGAAAAATAACTTGCGAATGCAAAGAATGTTTAAACAAGCATGATGTTGATGCTTGTTACTGTTTTGGTTTTGTTTTTCTCTTTGTATGCCTGTAATATGCTGGACTTGTAAAACCCTCTTTCACTTTATACTTTATATACTCCTGCTTTTACTTAAGAGGCCTGTATGCTTGATGGATTCTAACAAAACTTTGCTAACATAGCACTCACAGGTTCAAAGCCCAGCTTGCACTTTATTCTCCACCAGATTGTTTTTCTGTTTATCCAGCGAAAGTCTTAAGGTATCTATTATCCCAACAAGGACTTCCCGAGAGCCTAATTTTCTATATCTGGGTTCTGTTTCCATATGGTGCAATGATATATTTGATTTAAGTTGGTTCACAGTCAAATGTAATGCAAAAATCACACCTCATTCTGGAAGTAAGTGAAAGTACAAATGGAGAAATTCTAAAGGTTCTTCAGATGTGCCAGCAGCTCTGGTTTTTGCACACTCCTCATAAGAACATTTCTGTGCCCTGATGAGTTTCTAATAAGGTCAGTCATTTCCTCACGAGACAGCAAGACTTAAGATGTGAAACCAAAATAAATTAACACGCTGCTGTTTTCCAGTCTCTTTGTGGGATTTATGCATGTTGTGTGCTTGTAAGAGTCCATCAGCAGTATATACATGTTAGTCATTATGAATATATTTGGCCATGCATCTTGTATACTTTTTTTCTAGATTTCATTCAAAGTTGAACACCAAAAAAACTCTATGGAAAAGTGAGTAATAGTAGTTACTTATTGTTTTGCTTTTGTTAGGGTGAGCCAGGATTCCTTGGTCCCCAGGGAGAGCCAGGGCTTCCAGGACTCCCAGGAACAAAGGTGGGTGCATCTCAGTATATTTATCTCAGTTTATTTCTTCTTGTGTGGTTATGTCACCTCATTGACACTATTCATATTTATAGTTACCAACCCAAGAGAGATGGCAGCTTTGATGGGATTCCATCACAAGCCATCACTGTGATAATTGTTGCAATCAATAATTTATTTTCGTGGCGTCCATAAATGTCACTTTGTAAATATGATGAGACCTGTGTCTCCTTGAATTTTTACATGTTAGCAGTCACAATGAGCTCATCCTTTGCTTTCCGTTGAGTCATGACATTATCACGCTGTGGTGCCAGTGGTGATAATCCAGACACACAAGAAATATGTTCACTGTGCCTTTGCATCAGGCTGTTTGCAGTGCTTTGATAATCAGAATGCTTTATATATTAAAGGCAGAAAGGAAATTTGTTTGTAAATGTGTTCTTAGTTCCATGAATATATTTAGTTCTTTTGCCATGTCACCACTAAACTAGAAAGAAATTCAATCAGTAATGCTGAGGAAACAAACATAGACAGCATCTTCTCTATTGGCTCTTTTGGTTTTGTAACTTCAGTAAAGTTAATATGCACCCGTTTGGAGGACATAGAAGGTCAAACCTTTTGTATATACATTTTTCATGTTTTCAGAGAATGCATCGTGCTGGCTCAGCATGACATGCATCCAATGTGAATCTGTTGAGCAAGCATCCTCTTGAGAAAGATGATTCAGAGGTTTTTGTAATGTTAATACCAAACAACCATAAAAGAACTGAAGGCTCTGCCTGATGCACAGATGTGCTACAGCTTTTCCGCTAGAAGTGAAGGAGACTGAGCCTTGATCAGCAATCCTGTGAGACCCAGTAGGCTTCAGAGGGCATCTCCGTTTTATTGAACAGTTTGTTCTTTTGTCTGAAAAGGGGGAGAGAGGTGACCACGGACCACCAGGAAAGGGTGAACGAGGAGAATTGGGACCTGTTGGGCCAAAGGTCAGTATCAAAAGTGGAAAAGTAGTCTTTCCCATATTTATGGTCTGAATTAAATTAAAAAAACCTATTCCCCTGAACAGTACTCAGAGCATCCTATGTTTCCCTGCTGCCACCTAGAGTCATTTAACTTCAATTACATTCAGCACAACTCCCAGGGTTTTGCATTAGAAAATGGAAAACCATTCTAATATGAAAAATAAATGCAGTTATTTAATAAATTCACCTTTGTCAATACAAATAATCTTAAAACCTTTCCAGTTAGTAATAGGTCCATTGCTCTCTCTTGAATCTCCCTATAGTAAACCAAATATAAATGAGTTTATCAGTGTTTATGTCTGCCACTGACCCTGCAGGTAGCTTGAGCTCTAGTCTAAACTTAGACAGCTCAGAGATCTGGTTCACATCCTTTCAAATGCCCCACTAGAGAAACCAAACCTTCATTACAGACATAGTTCAAATAAACACTTTCTCCAATGTTCAGCAGCTACGTCATATTAAAAGCTGGTTGTTTTAGTTGAGCTAACCGTGTTTGTCCCTGGAGAGGAGTTAGAGAGGTCAATGGTATTTCCCAGTTAAATATGCATGAGGAATTTATAGTAGATTTTTTATTACTATGCATTTGTAATGCTCCCTAGCAGAGAATAAGTTTTATATTCTTCAGTGATATGATTGTATCTGTTGCATTAAAATGATCTGTTCATTAATTACCTTCAAACTGTGGTTAATTTCACCATAAATGTTTTCTTACGCATGGCAGGGTTCACAAGGAGACGCCGGTACACCTGGCCCAAAAGGGTCAAAGGTGAGCATGGCACATGTGTTTTCTTTCATTTTGTGAGCAGCAATATAATTAGCTTCTGCATGGGCCAGACCCAGCTATCTAAATTTTGCTGAGATTCTGCTGGGATTTACACATTTAATTAGTGCTCCTTCTAATGTCCTTTTCATATGGATGTGTGAGAATATTCACTATTAAGGATTTAGATATTCTTGTTAAGCGGAGAACTTCTTATAAAATCTAAATAAAAGTGCAATTACAATTAGTTCTTTATAATGTGGTCATTTATATATCTTGATAAGTAAAATCATATTTCAGCAAAATTAGATTAATTTAATCCAAAACTTTTATTATGACGATTCTTTCACTAAATTGTGTATATTATCTTTTTACAGATAAGAATGTAGCCTCACACTGTTAATTATTTGTGTGTCTCTCCTCATGTAAGGGGGAGACTGGAGACAAAGGAGACCTGGGTTCTGTTGGCCCAAAGGTAAGCAACCATGTTAATGCCTTTGATAATTCCAATATGCTATATACTGAATAAGCCTCTGGATTTAAATGTGTAAGTAAATACATTTAACCTGACTGGGTCTGCCCCTAGAGGGCAGCAGTGAGCCCCTAGAGGGCTGCAGAAGGACCAGAAAAACCGGTGTCACATTTAACTGAGATTATGTGGAAATCTGATGGTGTAAGAAATGAAAGTTGATGCAGTGAGTTTCGTGGTGTCATGTAGGGCCCCCCTGGGCAGAAAGGAGACCAAGGTTCCACTGAGATCATCGACTACAATGGAAACATTCAAGAAGCTTTACAGGTCGGACAACTTTTTACTTAAGACAACACATTTCACTCACTCTCTCCCTCTGTATTTTTAAGTGGACAGGGTTTTATCAAATCTGACTTTTGTCTGATTTGGTCATTCATGATATTCTCACAGTCCGCCAAGGTTCGCCTCTGCATTTGTTGAGTTGCATCTCAACTTAAACAAATGTACTGTCTGTAATAAATCTTTCATTAAGTAAAGGGAGCAAAATATTGGCACAAAAAAATTTTTTTTTCTTTAATATATTACTTTTAATTTAAATGGGATGATAAAATATGATACCTTTGTATGAATGTGGTTTACTTTGAACATGTCAGTTAAGTGCAATGCCTTCAAGTTAACGCTGTTCATATTTTCTTAACTTCAGATCATTAAAGCACGTATTCTTTTAAGTAGATTCTTACCGGCAGAAATCTGCTGACACAAAAATTACTCATATGTGACCTCTGCCTTCTTATCTCTCACCCTTTCCTATTTTCACTCCTCCTACCTACTACAGAAGATAACCACTATTACAGTTACGGTAAAAATGCTCTCTGTATTCTTATTATGTTTTGTGTCATCTCCACAAGTGAATCATCTTTGTCCTAGCATGGGCCCAACCCAACACCAACACTGGTGTGCACTCCCCTGTTGCATTCAAGCTCCTCACCCACCAACACATTTGCTTGATGATGAATGAAACCAATTCTGTGCTGCAAGTGTATATGATCAACCTTAAAAGCTGCCTGAGTTGCTAGTTCACCTCTCGAATGTCTACAAAACATGATTTAAAGAAAAATCCTATTAATCGTACTAATATGATTGGCTTATCTTTGTTGTCTTTGAAAAACAGAAAGTTATTTGTATTTCTTCAACTTTAATGGGTTAAAGTTTGTGCTTTTAGTAAATGTAGCAAGAGGGGAAACATAACAAATTAGCTCTAAAATTGATTGCCAGATAAGTATTTAAGAGAGTAAACTCAAACACATTGAGTAAAAACCAAGCGGAAAGCCATTTGAAAGCTTTGCAATTTGGTGTAATTGCAGTATAGAAAAACTATAGAAAAAATTATATGGTGTACTTCTCTCATGGCTATATATATAGTTATATATATGAGTATACATAGAAGTTTTTTCTTTCCATAATAGGTTTATGCATCTTGTTGGTTGAAATGATCAAGACTTAGCATGTTTTGCTTTGTGCTGAAATTTCTTTGAATCTTTTCATTGCTTACCCAAACTGTATCTGTACATTTGCAGCATTTAAAAGCCAAGTTGCTAAGTCTTGAAATGGTTGTGTTCTGCTTTCAATGTCTCTCAATTTAAGTTTGAAATTTTATCCTGGAACCTTTACATCCTATTGTCATAAAATGGAATCCTGTCTGTGGTGATGATTATATGTTCATGAGTTATGACCTCTGCATGTGTCTTTATAACTGACTGCTAACATGTAAAATCATGAGGATGTTATGTTCTTTTCTATGTTTTATGGAGATCAATTCAAGGTTTTTTGCTCTGCAGAATACTGTCATAGTGTACATAAACCGGGCACACTTATTAGGGCACTGATCAAATGGTCTAATGTGGATATCCTTCTGTCATTCTTCTTGCCCAGGGTCCTCCAGGGCCACCTGGACCACTAGGACCACAGGGCATAAAGGTAAAAAATAATAACAATTTGTATTTGCAAAAACCTGCCTCACATTAAATAAAACATTAAAGATTATTTTGTGTGACTGCGTCTTCACTGTAATTGGTTATTAAAGTATAGTCATTTTGTAAGAGACCATCTTTGTGTTCATAGGGAGATCGCGGTATGCCTGGTCTCCCTGGACTTGATGGAGAAAGAGTGAGTTGATTATACATTTCTCAGGGAAATAAAATGATTGAACTATTTAATGGTATTTAAGACTCCAATATAATTATTTGGATGTAAAAAAACATTTCAAGATAGGACAATGCTGTGACAGGATTGAATTGATTATCTTTAATTATATGTGATTATCTTTCTGCACCTTTCTCAGGGCTATAAAGGTTCCAAAGGAGATATGGGCATGCCCGGGGCCTCAGGGGACAAAGGAACAACTGGTTTACCTGGCTTACCTGTGAGAATCACACACACTGATACAAGCGTATCAGTGCAACTGCCAGTAGCAATTAATAACAGTTATTTGAATGATCATGACCTGGATGCCAAAGGATTTGCTTAAACTATTGAGTCATTTGTTCCTCAGGGTGTCAATGGGGTAAAAGGGGACAAAGGAGATTCCGGACTACCTGGTCCTCAAGGTCCATCTGTAAGTAATATTTTAATGACATTGCCATTAATATACTCTGAATTTGACATATGTTTAATCATACAGTGTTTATTTCCACATATTTTCAGATTATTGGGCCACCAGGTGCGCCAGGACCTCATGGGCCTCCAGGCCCAATGGTGAGTGTTTTATGAAGAGATGTTGTACTTACTGACACCTTCCAAAATAGACAAATGCTCGACAACACACTCACGTGCATTGAGGCACACCAGAACATAAAGTTTCTGCTCCCTGCACGTGATGAAACTCCACCTGTTTACCCTCAGGTGAGTTTGATTGTTTTGTTGAACGAACAGTACAATTCTCTACCTGCAAATGTAGCACATTCAACACATTCACTGTGGGGTGCTTTGTTTATGATGCAGCAGGTGTAAATGACAAAGAGGCGCTGTATAAGACATTACAAACATTACAGCTTCAGCTCTCAATCCTAGTTTTGCAATGAAACTTGTTTGATTTCTAATCAGTGTTCGGCTGGCCTTAAGTAATTCAGAAGCTAAATAAAACAAGGGTGGATATGGCCTGTGAGAAATTTGACAGTGCTGCACCATCTCACTTTAATCCCTTGAATCAACACAACTTCCAGAGAATTTAGTGGGGTCACAGAAATGTAGGTTGTTCATTATTTGCTTCCAAGGTCCTCCAAAAAATTAATACTTGTCAAATATTGAATGTTTTTCAGGGACCCCATGGCTTCCCAGGGCCAAAGGTAAAGGAAATGAACAAGTGCATCTCACATACATGACAAACTCAATTTTAAAATCCATTAGTCAAAAGTTTAGGTAGAAAGTGTTTATCCATATTTTCTTCCCTTTCTTTTTGTCTATGTTCTATCAGTAAGCATATTCAGCCTGTTTCAAGTCTACATATAGTACTGTGCAAAAGTATGGAGCCTCCCCAATGTCTTTATATCATAGCAGTTGCAGATGTTTCTGTGAATCGAAGGTTCCATAAACTGTCTGAAGCCTTGTAGAATGTTAAAGCAATCAAAGACAGTTAACCAGGGAGAAAAAGTAGTAGGCATGATAGATACAATTACGGACAAAGACACTGTTTATTATCACCTGCTTCTCTTGTTTTCCAAGGGTGAGCCCGGTTTGCATGGTGTGAAGGGTATGAGAGGGGAACCAGGACACAAAGGGGACCGTGGACCATTGGGTCTCCCTGTAAGTAGAGTAGGGAATCACAGGCATACAGCCCTTTCTGCTATCACTCAGATTTTTTTAAAAATCTTTTACAGCCCAATCTCAATTTTTGTTGGACATTAGTATGCACATTAGAGTACGTGTTTTTTGTGTTTGTTTAGAATGCCTTCCCCATTTTCTGTCTTCATTTTCATTTGTCTGGGCTGACTGCTCTGCCAAGCTCCCTGTAACACACAGTGTAATTTAGTTGTTGTAAACCCTGCCATCAACCTGTCCCAATAACAGTGTTCATCTGGTACTAATCCCGCCTTGTTCATGTCACTCATACCTCCATAACCACACAGGGAGCCTCCGGCTTGGACGGCAAGCCCGGAATTGGGGTGAGTCATGTGATCAAGAGGCTTCACCACCCCATGTCTACTCCTCTTCCCCTCCATACAGTCTCCTGTTCCTTATTTTGTTTAGCCATGTCATCTTAGCCTGTGTCGCACAATGACAAACAAAAATGTGTTTTTACATATTTATGTCAGTCTTATGAGTTGAGAACAGATGGACAGCACACATGTCCAGGCTCTTTTTGTTGTCTCGTGCTGCATTAACTGATCATTAACAAACACTCATACATTAACTGTGTCAGCAGTGTTGTTAAATGTCTTTTTTGGCCAATGCACGCCTGCTAGTTCTGTGTGCTGGTTACAGTTCAAACGATACGGGATCATCATTGAACAGTTGTGGAGCAGTTATTTTCTCTGGAAATGAGTGAGAAGTATCTCCCTTTTTGTCTGAGGAAATAATGTCACCTTCAGACTGCTTGTGTTTGCAGGGTACTGACGGGCCTCCAGGTCCTGCTGGTCCTGCTGGGCCCAAGGGTGACATAGTAAGGCTAATATTATTTTCATATGTGTGGTTGATGGTGTTGAGAGTTTGAGTATTTGACTACATTCTTTTTTTAAAGAATTAAAAAAAAAAGTTTTAGCTGACGGAAAAAATGTCTTTGTGTTAGGGGGAGAGAGGAGCACCAGGTGAGCCAGGACCAAGAGGACCTTATGGACTGCCTGTAAGTCTCCTAATGATATTCGATTCAGGGAGGATTATATTGGCCTTTCTCAGGGATAATCTATATTTGTTACCTGCCTTGTAAAGGTAGACTGGTAATGTCATTATATAACACAGAGTAATATATTTGACCAGTTAATTTTCCCAGTTAGATTTGTCAGACTCCATTTATTAAAATTAATTGTAAACTATAATAAAGCCTCATTTTTTTCATTCCAGGGAGCTGCGGGAACACCAGGCTTGGATGTAAGTCTGTATTTGTTTTCCCGCTCTTGTTTATAAGGGAGGAGGTTTTCCTAAGATTGAATGAAATATCTGCTGACAGTCATCCTCCTCTTTATCTGGATATTCTGATTATTTTTAAGCTGTGCATAACTGTTTGATATACACACAACAAAAAAGGTCTTACACCAACATAGCGTAGTTTATTATTAAAACCCCATGGCATCATTTTTTTCTAATTTTCCAGTATGTGAAAATACTTCTGACCAGCTTACATAAGTCCTGGAATTAGACATACAGATGTTGATTTAAGTTTCCACAACCCGTTTAATTCACTCACCTGAGAGTGTGTTATTTTGAATGACCCTTTCCATTTGGTGCGGATGAAAAATCCCCCTTTTGACTGTAAACGCGCCTGCACACCAGATGCTAATCAGCTAATTAGTAATGTGTTGTTTTAAAAAGGTTAATGGTTTGTTGGTACAGCACAGTATTTCTTCACAGATGTGGCAAAGCTTGACTCCGCAGAGTCGAAGAAAAGTCAACCCCATGTCAAACTGATAACTGGCATAGCACAATCAGGCCAGCACAATAGGTCTTTCTTAGTGAACATCCATCAAATTCTTGTGCGCTTTCAGTTTATTTTTATGTTCACCTTTCCGCTTTCACCTTCACATTTCTTTTCTGTTCGTTCCAGGCTTGTTGTGTTGAGCTGTGTATAGACAAGGAAACACTCTTCTGTCTTTGTTCAGTAAAGCCAGTGTAATTAAGCTGAGTTATACTTTTACAGGGGTTGCCAGGCTTAAGGGGAGAGAAAGGCGACGTTGGGGAAAGAGGAGAAAAGGTAGATGTAGAGATGCTTAAATGACTTGATAACACCACTAACACTATAGAGGGCTGATGTCAATGGACAGGTGATTGATTTGATTGAATTATTTTGTAGCTGTACACCTTTTAACTCCCTAGTTTTAGGTACACTATAGCTACCTATAATACATTGTCACTGAAAAAGAATGTTTGAATTTCAATCATTATCGTATTGACTTCCTTGATTTTTCCAGATACTGTGTATGCTCCTATTAGTGGTGCCCTTTCTATTAAACTTGAGAAACAATTGGATAACAGTTATATGCCATCTTTGCATAAAATGTCATTCCCAGTCCTCTCAAACAAGCCGTTGTTCTTCACTTTTCAATTGTTTATCATCTCATTTTTCAGGTCCAGTTTCATTGTCAGGCATCTAAGAGATTTCAGAACATTAGCCCAAATAAGTCCATTGACAACAGGCTCTTCAAAACCATATTATGTTTATTTTCTGTGTTTCCCATGCATGGACATAAGCGTAACACATTTAACTTTCATTAGTTCTGAGCCTGTTGATAATCCTTCCCTTGTTTTTTTTTCAATATCTTATCTCTCATTGCTTATTGTGTATGTCTCTGTAACATTATCATCCTCATGATTTGAAAAATGTATCCTAGTCTTTGGCATTTAAAGATGCTTTGCATTTGGACTGTGAATATCTGTAGATGATGCTCAGGTAAATACGGCCGAACACCTGAGGTTGACTTACCCCCATCATGGAAAATGAATAATGTGTTGGAGCTGGGTCGGCAATTACATTTTTAAACTGCTCCTTTTTCTGGGGCTATAAGATTTTTCTGCATTTTCTCCTGACGCAAAAGCAATCCAGGAATTTTAGATTTAGAAAATTTTTAGAATGGATCAATCCTATGACAACTTTGTCCTGTTTTTCACAGTCATTTTACCACAGAAAAATGATCTTTTTAAAGAATTTATCAGAAGCCGAGTGTTAACATGCACACATGCTTGAACCTAAGTAAGACATTGCAGGATACAGTCGTACTGTTAGATTTTTAACTATGGAGATACCGCTTCCACATAATGGCTTTTTTTAAAGGGACACATTTTCAGTGTGTTAGAGATTGTATTCTGTGTTTCTGGAGGTGCTTTCCCTGCTGGTCTTTCTCATCCTTTGTGCCCTTGACACCACTTGAAGTGTTTTCCACTCTTTCCTACCTGTTCCTCTTTTTGTCTCAATCCTTCTAAGGAATGTTTTTCAAATACCCAATACTGCCTGGTATCCCACCCCTCCTATCTAACCACATCTCTTTCCCTTTTGTGGGCCATGGCTTTCCCTCTTTAATTCTTCCTTATAGTAGTCATCATTGTTGAAAAAAGTACTGTAACTTTATCAAACCATTGTATCCGCAGGGGGAGAAGGGAAAGAAGGGCAAAAAAGGGCCTAAGGGCGAGAAAGGAGAACAGGGTGCCCCAGGATTAGATGCACCCTGCCCGTTGGTATGTCTCAACTGTGAGCTGGAAGTTGCCTACCAGCTATGTAGAGCAGCTGCCACAAACAAGGATGAGCTTTCTGTGTGTACCCTGAGACCCAGGCTCCTGCCTGTTATGGAGGAAAATAAACAAAATACACTTAAATTCAAATGACCACTTTGGTATTACATGTGAACACTGAATAGGGCAGCATTGTGGAATCGGCAAGCTCACAGGGCAGCTCTTCCTTCATCCTCCCGTTGTGTCTGTCATACAAGGGCAGATGCAGGGGAAAAGGGTCGTCCACCACTCTCCCAGTAACACTCCTAGGTCATTTTTACAAACAGGGTTTCCGGGGATTTAAGGGTGAAAAGGGGGAACCAGGGCAGCCAGGTCTGGACGGGCTGGATGCCCCTTGCCAATTGGTACAGTATTTCTCTTTTTCCTAAACCTCTAACCCATGCATGCTGATCACCTTTAGTCCACTACTTGAACAAAAACATGCCTGATATGAGAGTTTAACAAGCATGAACATTACCATGTTTGAACTGCAGTTACATTTTTCATTTTTCCATTAAGTAAAAGACTGAAACAACTAAAATCTTGACTGCAGGCAGCTTCTTGTGGATCACTGACATAATTCCAATTAAAATAAATAATGTATACAAAATTGAATAATGAATGATCCCATAAAGTTTATTCCTTTAACTAAAGCCTATCCTTCCCTTAAAACTGTCCATAAAATTTCAATCCTGCTGCCTCCCTTCTGAGTTATCATTGGACCTTTTAACTTTCTCCTAACAGAGATCCTTTACTGGTGTATTAGCCATGCTTCAGGTGCATGGATCCCTCCTTCAATCTTTTAACTCTCCTTTCCCTTCCCTTTTGTACCAATTGGACCAGACCATAAGACAAAAAAGAAGAAGTAACAAATGAGTTGGAGACCACGACATTCCCACAGTATTAAAAATTGTGTTCATTATTGCTTTTCTTTCTCACACTAAAGCAATGCAGATAGAAGCATGGTCATTCTTATACAGACGGTATAAATAATTGTATGGGGAAATCATTATAAAAAATCATATGATCTACATTTGCAGACACTGCATTAAGTTTACCATTGTAGGGTAAAGAGCACCCTCATATTACAAAATTACATTGCATTTTATACACTGATTCAATTTCAACTCAGCTGATTTTTTTGTGTCAACAAATAACATAATTTGAATCCAGTGTGAGACACAACTGTGAGCAGCTGCAGTAAAATTAAACAGAACCATCATGATTTGCATGAGCTATATCTTTCTTTGGATTATGTGCATGAATGACAGCACATTTTTCTTTCATTTCAATTACATGATTTATGTATTATTGTAGAAAATACTACAGGTACAGCCATTAACGACCAACATGTAACAGTTGTACTTAGCTTTTTATTATTGACTCATATTAATTTATTCAATTTCATCTGAAGCCAATTTTATAAGATGGTAGAAAACCACAAACAAGCTGCTCATGTTTTCTTGTAATTCTAACAATAACCAAAAAGATTATTGGTGGATTGGACCAGTGTTCTAAAGTTTTTAAGCAAAGTTTATTTAATAATATTAAAAAGAGGAGTTTGTTTTATTGTCCTCTCAGATTTTTTTTAAAATGGTCTTTTTTTTCAAAGTATATCTCATTTCTGACATTAGTTTAGTGTAGCCAAAAGCTTCCTATTTAAGAAGGTTTGTGCTATTGTTTCAGTTCTCATTGTCAATTTTTCTCTGAACAGGGTCCAGATGGATTACCGATGCCTGGCTGCTGGCAGAAGGTAAATTCTTCTCCATTATAATGCTTCCTGAGTGGGTTTCAGCTTTCTCCTCTGTCTGCATGACTTTTTCTATGGCATTAGCTTAAGCAGTGTTTGAGTGCTGTGTCGAAAGAAAAATGTAAACCTGCAACTCAAAGTCAAAAAACAAGAAGAAAACATCTCCAATCTCGTCATTGTCTCTTCTCTGTTTTTCTTGCAGTGATGGCTCTAACCTGAAATGCATGGAGTTTGTAAATAATGCTTCTTTTTTGGTATTTATAGTTTTTTAATGGAACACAAGTTGAAAAGAAGTCTGTGTACAACGACAAAAACAAAAGATAATCATCCTGAGTTTCATGCCCTAAGCAGCTTCTACTCACATCGCCGTGTGGAAACAAAGCGTGTGCCCACTTTCACATCCATGGTGTGGTGGAGTTCAGATCCTCGCTGGTGGCAGAACATGAGCTTTTAGTCTTTGCATGTCTCAGACTGGAGCAACGCAACACGGCCAGATTTGCGTTGGGTGGGTTCAAAGGAAGACAAGAAGGAGGAAGTGAAATATCGGGGAGGGGGGTTCTGGACTTGCTCCCTAACACCAAACGCAAGGTGTTGTGTGTGTTTTCCTCTCAACAAGCTCACCACCAACTCATGTGGCACCATTTTCTCAAAGACTAAAAAATGAATGACTGTGCTGAGCCGAGCATTGCTCCCCTGACCCTGAAATAGCATGAGTTGTGTACTGTATTTAAATGTATTGTACATACGTGTCACTGTTATGTGGTTGCGTCATGGCTTTTCTGCAAAGAAAAAAAGAACATTAACAACAAAAATCCCAGAGTTCTGAAATAGTAACCAATGCTTTCCTTTAATTTTCCTAAGGGAGTCACACCATGGCTGGTAGCCTGAGTATCGTCAAAAAGTAGAGCTGTTGGTGTTTGTTACTTTATTGTAGTGATGCCTGCTGGGTGTGCAGTCTCAGCTGGTTTTCACTGTTGCACACATGGTGCTCGGCGTCATCAGTGTGGTGCCTGCAGCAGCCGCGCATCTCTGGATAGGAGCAGAGAGCTCTGTAGGCCCGCTGCACTGGCAGAAAATCAAATCGGGCTCACAAAGATCTGAGTGTTTTGGGAACCGGTCCGATTACAAGAATGGCCTCTGCAGATGCCAGGAGCTTCACTGGTTTCCACTGAGATCAGCTGCAGCTTCTCCCCTGAAAGGCAACGCCTCAAGGTCTATTGAGAGCGTTCACAGAATGCAATTCTGTTTTTTCTTTCTTTTTTTTTTCTTTTTGATCTCTCTCTTATACATCATTTATATTATGTGTATAGTAGCCTTTGGTGCCTCAAGCTTTTATTCATTCCTTTATCAGAAATGTACAAATTTGTGTAATATTTTTAACCATTGGAATTTTGGAAAGGGAAGCTTTTTGTTGGTTTTATTATTTTTATATATAAGTTGTGAGAGGACTAGAAAAAAATCTGCGCACTGTTTATCATATAAAATATCTTCACAGTATGTTGAAAAGGCATGTGAGTGACAAGATATCTGGGTACACAAGCCTCTTTATTGTAATGTTTTTTTAAAAAGCTTGTTCACTGAAAAAAACTAAAAGACACACCCACCATTGCTGCAGATAAGCTACTATTTCATTAAAAACTTGTCTAGGATATTATTTATACAGTGTTTTCACTTTCTGCATGAGCACAGTGTAGCTAATAAAGGTAAACATTCACTTAAAAAAGAGCATCTGAAGATCAGAGGGAGTTTTTCTGACTTCAGTTTCAGAATAATTCGATTTATCAGAACACACACTAGCTAATATTTTAGATGCGTCACATTCAGGCAGATGTTTAACATAAGAATCCAAATTCAAAATTACTTTCTAATGCTTCATATATTGTCTTAAGTATATAGACAACATGTTAGGAAAACCTAAATCTCTCAAACAACATCCCATAATCAAACTGGTGGCCAGTTATGTCACATTCCTTATCAGATGAAGCAAGAATAAATGGAGCTTCAAAACTATGTTTTACCATGGTTCATTCAGCGTTTTATGTTTTAAATAATCAAACCGCATCTAGGCATAGTAGATGCTATACAAATGGGATTAAAAAAACATTTTTGTTAACATCACAAATATGCATGAACAATTTTTGTGCAATTGTTGTGAGGTAAAGGCAACAGCAGATGGATTTGAGAGGATTTCCTCCCCTATTGTTTATGTCTGATTGTACAGTTCATGCCATCATGATAGAGAATGGATGCACATCTTTGTAGACTATAATGGTGCTATCTGATAGTTAGTAAAAGCTCTGCTGATGTGCTCTACCAGTGGCATGAACTAAACATGTTTCTTTATTGATGTTGAAGTTTTATGGTGAAATGTTTTTTTCTGTGCATATATTTGTGTATTTCTTTCATTACTTTAAATGATACATTATTTATTTTTCTATTATTTCTAATATGAAGGCATTTTGGTTCTGAGCAGCATTCCTTTCAGCCTCTGATGTCAGTTTTATGGCGGCATGAAGAACTCTGGGTCATGCTAAGGCATCATAAAACACTCCTGCATACAGTACAGTAAGAAGGATGTTGGTCATTCACATATTGCAGACCAGTGTGTACTCACTGCGCATTTGCTTCAACTTATAAGCCGAACTATGACATGTGTGCATCTTTTTTATTTTCTTATTTTGTGTGTTTAGAAAGCTAACAATGGCAACAAAGTACTGATGGTCTGAGCAAAGGCTCAGCCAATGCAACCAGTTAAACATGACAGCCTTGTTTCACAATTTCTCTTTTGTCTCTCTGTCTCTTTGCATTGAATGTAGTTTGATATATGTATAGTGGATTATTAATGTACTGTTGACAAGTGTGCTCATTTGACATAAAGTGCAATTTACTTTGGTTCGTGTGTAGCATCAAATGAGGCTTGTATATCACATGTTAGTGATCTCTACAGCTCCATTTGTTCAGTCATGCTACCTTGTATACCACTACCTGGAGAGACTGTTTATTTACCAGGAGACTAAGAAGATATGTAAACATGGAGTATCATTCAATCCTAATTACATGAGGTTTGATTCAAAGGTTCTTTCACTTACATATTACAGTATTATTTCCATTTGATTTTTACTACATTTTTTGCAAGGTCTTGTTTTTTATTTGTCTTTTGATTTTTTAGTCTTTGTTTCAGTATTTGTTCTCACAAGGTGCTGTATCTTTACCATATACAGCAAATTTTGTATGTTTTTTTTATTGTTTGATTTATTGTTTGTTTGATACATGTGTTAAGGTTTCAAATGCTATTATTTAGCTCTTTGCAAAAGTGCCAAAACTACAATTTTGCATATCAGTTTTAACAGAGCTGCTGAAGATCTGAAAAATAAGAAACAATGAGATGGTCCACATCTGGAAAGCTGAAAAGAGCATACAGTAGATAACACCAACAATTTGAACTAACTAAAAAATCAGGCAAATTAGAAAGTAGATAGAAGAATAGTTGCAAATAGTAGTAGAATGTTGAAGTCACATTCATCTTGATGTTTCACATTAATGTGAAAAGCATTCTTCTCAGTAAAGGAACGGTTTTACCACATAAAACAAAATTCTGACTCAATAAGTAGACTATAGAAATGTCCACTTACTACATTTGTGGAATTATGGTTTCAAATTATGATTTGGATGATTGTTTAGTTGTTGTTTTGCAGTTATCTCATTGATTTTTTTTTCCGCTCAGTTGTTCTTACCACACTTTTTGCTGACCTTCATGACTGTACTTTTGGAGCCAAATAAACAGTCTTTCAAATACACCAAATGTTTGCACGTGTTGGCTGTTTTTTTTCCCATTTTTTTAATATTGTGAATTTACTTATTCTGTTTTTACAAAAGCTATTTTTCCTGCTAAAAGTATAATGATTATTTGCATTTTTCTCAACATCTTTTTGTTTATGATTACACTTTCATTATATTTTCTAGATTATATTTTCTAGATTTTTTCCACAGGCATCTGTATAAGGGCTTATTGTGGTCAAATATGGTCACCGTGGACATCTTTTAATTTATCAATGAATTCAACAATGCTATATTAAACAATACTAACAATACTTTAAATTAAATTGGAAACATTAACTCAGAGGTATACAAATAGTTCACCACTCATTTATTCCTCTTTATTTTTACTATTGTAACTTCACAGGTGACAGCTCAGCTTGTTTGGGTCTTTAATCAACCATATGAGAAAATAAACACATTTTTTTAGTTAAACAATCTGTCCAAAATCCAACAAGTTTCGCCTGAATAAGAAGGAATCATGATTCTCCTCAAGGATTTATCGTACCTGGGTAACCACTTTGTAACTCCTACTCCACACATTTTCGGTTCTAATACTTACAAAGCCCTACATTCTAAGTTTATTTGTATTATTATTGTTTTTTTCCACCCTTCCTTTTGGCCACTTGGGTGTTCCAAATGTTGCATACACTGTGGCTGCACTAGAGGGCTGCGCGAGCTGCGCTATGTCTTGCCCTCGCGCGCATATTTAGGCTGGAGCAGCTGTGCGTCAACCACACGAGCTGAAGATGTCCGTGGAAGCGTTAGAGAAAAACAAGACGATAGACTTGAGGAAGAGGCACATTGGGTAAGAAAACTGAAGCTGTGTTCTCCTCTCCAGCTCTGTGTTTTGACTGAAGCTTCCCCACAGATTCCAGCCGGTACTGTAACGAATATTAAGTTGTTTACATCGAAACTTAAATAACGTGAGAAATGAACGTGGCAAGAATTCCCTTAAATGTGATATATACTGCATAAAGGTCATCAGTATGCAGTGCCCTCTATGTGGGCTGCTGTTACTCTTTTTTGTAAACTATCATATAGCCTACCACAACTTAATTTTAAATCGTGATACGGTCATTCATTTAAAAAAGGATTTCGGCGTTGGGATACTATTCACAGGTGGCAGTGATGATTTTTGCTCCTCTGTAGACCATCTTGTAAGATTTTCTTCAGCCATGACCCAATCAAGATTGTGCAAGCCAGAGGCCAGTACATGTATGATGAAAAAGGACAGCGCTACTTGGATTGCATCAACAATGTGGCTCATGGTAAGTACACAGTGCTCCGTCCATAATATTGAAATCATTTTGAAATTATATCACACCAAACAGCAAAAAATATAGACAATTATAAGAGCCAACCTTACTATGTGCACATGATGTAAAATGACTAAAGTTGCATGACTTGAAGAAGTCCGGAAAGAAGTAGTAGAAGTAGTAAATGTATTCTTGGGTTATTTTAAATTGCAGTCGAATAGCAAAGATATCAATCACACTAAAAAATAATAAAAACAAAAAGAAAAGTGTATTTACTGGTGAGGAATTCCAATTTTGTGAATTCTTCTATTTTCTCAGTGGGCCACTGTCACCCCGATGTGGTGAAGGCAGGAGCCCAACAGATGGAACTGCTCAACACCAACACACGTTTCTTGCACGACAACCTTGTGATGTATGCCCAGAAGCTACAGGCAACACTGCCTGACAAGCTGTCTGTGTGCTACTTCGTCAATTCTGGGTATGTGTAGGTGTTCATTTTGCAAGTGGAACCAAAAAAACTACATGCAGACCAGTTTATTCATAAATGTGAATCAGTGGAGCTGGTGAACACACTCTACAGATAGTGAATGATGAACAGTCTGGCTAGTCTCAAAGTCACTTTGGTTTATTTGTCATTAACTTAACCACGATATCTAAGTAATACAAATGTTGACTGGACTGGGGATTATTTTTCTTTTATTATTGCATGAGCTTTTCTTCAGCAGCTTTCCTGGAGAGTGAGTTGCCCTATGAGAGCAAGTAGAAAAACTATGCATATTCAGATGAAGTAGCTTCCTAAAAGTCTTATTTTATGTTATCAAACTGCCTCACAATAACATGGTTACTAATTTACAACACTTCCTAAAGTACAGCAGTTTGAGCTGGAATTATCTGGACTTGACCACACGTAGATAATGAACTATGTACATTCGATACCAGACAGCTTATTTATCTGTCTTGGTAGAGGTTATAAACCTGGCAAATGTGAGGCATAGTCAGGGTCAGTGCAAATGTGCAATAGTGCACTTCAGGCGGGAAGATGATTATAGGCCAGTTTTCAGTCTAGTGTTAGTTCCTGCCGGTTCTGTGGTGGTGCAGAAAAACAGACATAGTAAATCGTTAATTTGGGAGAACAAGTGTTCACCACTAAATTCTTCCTTCACAGCCAAGTCTCTACTTTTAATTATATTCCACAAGTAGATAGATGTCAGCCTTGTCTGCCCTTACAGTGAGAATTGTCCCAACTAACTGTATATAACGTCCTCAGCTTCACCTGTGTATTTTGTGGTGACTGAGTAACTCAGTGTAACCCTTGCCCTTTCAGCTCTGAAGCCAATGACCTCGCCCTCCGACTAGCATGGCAGTACACGGGCAACAAAGATATCATCACGCTGGAAAAGTAAGAACAGCCTTACACCAGTGACACTGAGCAGCTAAATTCTTATGTTTACTAGTGTTAAGATCATTGAGAAAAGGGACTATTTTAAACCCCCAACCTGCATTTTCATTATTTGCAGTGCATACCATGGACACGTTTCGTCACTTATTGACATCAGTCCTTATAAGTTCCACCAGCTGTCAGAAGCAGAGCAGAACCAATTTGTCCATGTGGTGAGTGCTTTTGCTCTTCCCGCCTGACTGCATGCACACTATTAAAACACCATGACTCAGCTTGCTCCCCTGAGTTTTTGACTGCTGAGACGTCAGCATACACATATGTGGAAAAGTGACAGAGGTCTTAAATGCTTCTCTTTTCCTATAGAAGTTAAACTAAGGTCTTTCATACTTTTTAAGCCTGTCCCTCTTTAATCAGCGATGGTGAGGACACAAGACCAGGTGAAGAAAGTGATTGTTGACACCTAAGTGTCTCGCATTGGGCAAATTGGCTCGTGTTCGTGTTTGTGCATGTGTGTGTGTGTGTGTTTTACCACTTTTCCACAATTGTGAACCTGCCTTAGTAACTATGACTACGTCGGATCCCCTACAGGCTCCAAGCCCAGATGTGTACAGAGGCAAATACCGAGCGGATCACCCTAATCCTGCCACTGCATATGCAGATGATGTCAAAGATATAATAGACAAAGCACACAAGAAAGGAAGAAAGGTACGGTGTGTGTGACGATTAGGTCAAAAGGCAGAGATACAAAACAAAGGTGTAGTCTGATCTCTTGTGTCATCTACAAATTTTGATTGCTGCTAAAATATGTCAATCTCCTCTACTTTACACACATCCTAAGCTCACACCTCACTTATGTCTTTTGGTTTTTGCTCAGACCAGATCTTTAGCATCCTGTTGACTTGCCCACAAAAATATTGTGTGGTGTTCTTTTTCTTTATCAGTCCACTGTTAAGAGTTCAGACGTTAATGCCTGATTCAGCATTCCACGATTGCCTCACCTCTTGTTTACCCCATCAAAGTGAAACGACGTGCTTATGATAGAGGGAGATATACAGGTGTGATACTTTGGGATATCATTTTTTGTGAAGTTAAGTGGCCTCATATGTTTTTTCTTGTGCAGATTGCTGCTTTTATTGCAGAGTCATTACAAAGTTGTGGTGGACAGGTCATTCCTCCGACGGGTTACTTCCAGCAAGTAGCAGAGTAGGTATCGAAACCATTATGCAAAAAGATATTTGACCAAACGCAGCAGCATAAGATACAACACAACCGAGTAGAAAAAACATGCGCTTTAATTTTAAGTTTGAACTTTTACATCATACATCATGTGTAAGTAGCTCTAATTTACTCAATGTGCAGGTGGGTTAGCTTGAATTTGTGTGAATTTATCTGGTCCTGAACAGGCATGTCCATAAAGCAGGAGGTATTTTCATAGCAGACGAGGTCCAGGTGGGGTTTGGCCGTGTTGGTTCTCACTTCTGGGCCTTCCAGCTTCAAGGAGAGGATTTTGTTCCTGACATTGTCACGATGGGAAAGCCCATTGGGAACGGCCACCCGATGTCATGTGTGGTCACAACCAGAGAAGTGGCAGAAGCATTTATGACCTCTGGAATGGAGTACTTCAATACGGTAAGAGAAATGTGGAATGGGAAAAGAAAGGGAATAAGTAAAATAGTCAGTTTTTGTTGAGGCTCTTCTGTAGAAAATGACACATGTTATAAAGTTCAACAGAAACTTCAAAAGAGAGATAGCAGGGAACACATTATTAACTTTGCTTTTCTTTCTGACCGGAAAAGTAATTCACTGAAAGTCATCCTTGTCCACTGGAGCCTATCAAAACATCTGTTTTCCACATTACAGAGAACCATATTTCCCTCTCAAGCTTGCTTTTTTCATTGCTGATTTCAGTTCTTTGAGAAAAAAAAGTTTTCTTCTTCTGCATTAAATGTATTTTCAGTTTGTTTTAGTCACATACTGATTCATAAACCTAATTCCTTTGTTTATTACCTTTATGATGGACCTTTGATATGTTTCCTTTGTAATCTTCCTTGTTTGTGTGTTGCAAATATGTATGTCTCAGTTTGGAGGCAACCCGGTATCGTGTGCTGTGGGTCTGGCTGTCCTAGATGTGATAGTGAAAGAGGACCTGCAGGGTAATGCGCTACGAGTAGGCCGGTACCTGTCCAGTCAGCTGGAACAGCTGAAACAGAAGCATCCATTGATTGGAGATATCAGGTGAGACTCCACTTATTTTTCTTCTTAGATTTTACAGCCATATTTAGATTTTTACATTAGTTCCTTTTTAATAAATGTCACTTATGAAATTATAAGGTAAGTATAATGCTTTCATATTCAAATGGAACTCTGCGACTTCATGTAGCAGGTTTAGCTTAGAATGGCCCTGTTGAAAACCTAAGACTTGTTTGTGTTGTAAATAAACATGTTACAAGGTAAAAAGACCATAAATCCAACCATGAATGATGCGGTTGTCAAATTGCTTCTCTTTTAACAAACAGTTAAAATGATGAACGAACTAACCGGCATGATGCTCTTCAGGGGCTGTGGTCTGTTTGTTGGGGTGGAGCTTGTGAAGGACAGGGTGACGCTCACTCCGGCTACAGCTGAGGCCCAGGAAGTCATATATAAGTAAGTTTAAATGTCCCAGTTCTGATTCAGAATTACCACAAAGGTTTGTCAACCAGAAAGGCTTCTCAGATCGTTCTCTGTTTATTTGGTTCTGATGCTAGTACTGTCCAATCGTGATCGGACATCAAACAGAAGTCTTCGAAACTTAATTCTAAAATTAAACATCAAATGCACATCTATTTAACAATTAAAAATATTCAAGTTGATAATAACCACGTCCGATGCAGAGCAAGTTAAAACAGTGCAATGGAAGACAGATTTCAGCAATGAGCTGAGTTATTTCCAAGTTCTAATGGTTAATGTAACATTTGTGTGACTTTTTAGTGTTTAGTAAGTAAGTAGCAACAGGAAACCACAGGTGTATTGATTTCACTAATTAAGCTTGCTCTTTATGCCCCAGCTTTACTAAACCTGCCGTAAGAAGAACATCCACTCGTGGTCTTACAGGACAATATTTGTTGTTAAACATGTTTAAATGAAAGTAAAGTAGAACATTTTTTCAAAATGTTGCCACAGGCTGAAGGAGCAGCATATCCTCCTTAGTGCCGACGGTCCTCATCGCAATGTACTGAAATTCAAGCCCCCGCTGTGCTTCACTACAGAGGACGCTGACCTGGTGGTGGAGAAAATCAACTTTATCCTTACAGGTAAAAGTTTTCTGTCTCTTAGGTGATTTCTTAGATTCCCACACTGTATGACTCAATTTCCTGTTGCGCAAGTATCTACTAATGAATTGGTGAGAAATAGCTCTCAGTCATGTGTTTTTATTGTCTTTTCACAGAGCTGGAAGAAGCACAAGGCTTGAAGGTGCGCGGCAGCCCCAATATAGAGACTGAAGGCGGTAAAAGAAAGGTGAGTGTGTCTTTGCTGCATGTCAGTTCCTACCAGGCCCTCCCACATGTTTGCACTACAGAGGACATATGAAATGATAGGCCTTACTCTGTAATGCTTAAAAAAAAAACTTATATAAAATATAAGATGTTTCAGCTTTATTGACTTTATTTTTAATTGAATTTCTTCATAATCTTATTTCAAGCTGCTGACTGATGAAAACGGACACCAGAAACACAGTGGTCTAATACACAGCAAAGGAAGTGATCAAGGAGCTCCTCGGCAATTCAAACAAAACAAACGCCTGAAGACATAAACATGCCTTTCGAACAAAATATCTTTAACAGTAAGAAGAAAGTGACTTGTAGGGGGAGGCAGCAACTTCTTTGTTGTGTATTACTAATCAGCTGTAAACCAGTGAGGTTTGCCTGTGTTGTCAGGTCCTCATTGTTGCCTCCTTTTCAATGTATAATCGCAATGAAGTTTGTTTTGAAGCGCATAACCTGACAGAGTGAGTAATTATTGATTTTAGCTGCATGGGCTTGTGATTAACAGGCACAGGGAAGGTAGCTGGGATTAAATTTAATCTGTAGAATTTTTAAGCATAGACTTTATTCTTTATTACCAATGTTTTCTTTAGTGTAATCAAACTTTATGTATCTTAAAGATATGCAATGCTGTGAAATTAATTTGGGTATGGACCCAGTTCATAACAATAAACTCTTTGTAAAGGGCATTTTTTCACTGACTTCTGTCTTCCTTCATAATACCATACATAGGACATATGAAGGTAAAAACTAAGTAGACCTGTATGTTAGCGTGAATTAAACAGAACAAGGACAACATTAAACATTTATATTCATCTACTAGTGTACCTTGCAGACTGAAAGTGACTCTAGGTATGTAACTTTTCTGTTAATGCTCATGAAAGTTGAGCATTATTTTTTAGCTGTAATACTGCTGAGCAACAGAATCTTGCCAGCGGAAGAATATACTGTACGAGCAAACTTGTTTTGCACCCATGTCAGGTCGGGTATGTGGACAAACTTGAAGTAAAACTTTGTAGCACACTGTGTGCTTTTAAAAGTAGGCACGCCATCCTGCAACAATAAAAATTCCCAAAAAGTGGGTGTGTGAGAAATGTGAAAACATTTTCTGGGAAAAACATTTCACATAAATGTGTCAGTGATATCTTCTATCCACAGGGCTCTGCTCGTCAAGAGCCACCATAATGCAGATGTTAGACATTTCCCTGCCTGCTTTAACAGAACTCATTTGGTTAAGCATCATTTGAAGTATTTTAATGTTTTGAAGAGTTCCATTTTATTCTGACTAAGGTGTGTAGATGCAGAGAAACGTAAAGAACGCCAACAAGGACTGGAGTTTGGGAGCCTTGCTGTAGAGGATGAATATTTATTTGGTTGAGCAATAGCCCCACCTTCTGGAAGAGAAGTGATAGGCCATAAATGTAATTAAATCATTAAATTTGTGTAAATGGAATTCAATATCTAATTTACGCAGATTGTGGAAACATAAAAATGTCTCTAGAGTAAGTTTAAGAGTGTTTCTTACTTATTTCACAATACCAAAAGGGGGATTGTTAAAAAAACAAACAAAAGGAAATGGCACTCATTAGAAAATATAAGGACAGCCTTGTTTTATAAAATTATGAATCAATGTCTATACAAATGATGAGCTAAGAATGTGTGAAAACACAGATTTATTTCAAAAACTTGTGCAAAAACAACTATGGCAGGTTTAAGGCTTTTTTAATTATTTTCATACAAAAACTGGCAACTTAAACATTATTCAGACAACCATTTCAAGGATTCACACAGTTCAAACCATCAGTGGCTACATCTCATCGGTGCTCAGTGACTCATATTACTTCATTCTCCTTTGACGGTTTTACTGCTGGTTCACAATTACAAATAAAATGTGACAAAACTATGTATGGTCAATACCACTCATTTACTTGCAAAGCATAGGAACTCCATTTGTGCCTAATACAAAAGACAGCACGACTTTGAACGCTTTGATGAGAGAAAAATGGGAAATGAAATCACATAACACTAAAGAAATGTAGTCAAAATGATTCTAAGAGCAGTCTGGTCTCATTTCTTGAGCTTGGTCAGTGCTTTTAGTCCTTGATGATTCTGTCTGAGTCAATTTCATCTCCAATGTATGGCATGTATTCAAATATTTAGCATCCTGTCTCTCTTTTCAATTTCTTGCATCATGTTTGTGCTTAGCCCATGAGGTAACCTCTGAAAAGACAAATCAAAAGACAAATCAAATTAGCCAAAGCTGTAATACACACAATCCCCTTACCCCTTTACAGTGTAAATGACCCACAAATTGGAAAAAAACAGCAAGAATCTCAAACAATAGAAAGAAATGAGTCAAGACTTACGGCAGCTTCATACGCATGAATACTCTGGCCATGAAGAAGCTCAGGAGAACACTGACAAACCCGATGAACAGCAACAGGAAGCGGTTGAGTTTGGGAATGTTTGGTGCATTGGACCGATCCAAGATTATAAAACCCAGCCCTCCCATAGTGAAGAGGAAACTGGAGGCAAGTCCTTCCATGATGTACTGCCCATTCACCCTGGAATATAAATGCATCTGTTCTAGCCATGACTGTTCTCCTTTCACATTTTTATATGTTTGATATACCTACAGAAATATAACTCATACCTGTACGCCAAAAAGGCAACTGGTCGCTGGTGTCCATGTTCATCAGTCATTGAACCCACACTTGGTGGTTCTACAATAACATCATAGATGATCCCTGTATGTGTGGAAAAGAAAAACTGCAATTAGACCACAATAATAAACTTTACCATCAGACTGAAATGTCTTACACATTGCAAAATTAAATCCAGAAAGACGGGGAACAAAATAGGATTACTGAGAGAAACTACATGTCACTACGGAGTGGCAAATATCGACCCAAAGTAATTTCCACATACAGTTATATTTGCAACTTTACTTAGGAAGAAAGATAGCCTGTAAAAGCTTTAACAAATGGTACTAGACCAGTTAAGCAATCCAACCAAGGTCTTCAGCACCTGGAGATAAAATCGAGCTCTTAATAGCATTGCAAATAAGGGATATATGAATTCAACATGATTATGTGGACCTACTTGTGTCGTCAATCAAATGAAATACATTAAACCTAGATCTAGTCTGAAAAGTGCATCTGTCTTAACGTTAGCTTAGCATCTTGGCATATCAATTTACCTCCTGTGATGAGAAAGTAGGACACGATGACTACTGCATACACAGTCATAGCCGACGGCATGTGTAGCCATGATGGTTTCTTCAGTTTTATATTCGGGCATTCGAGTACCGCGAAAGGAATACCGTATAAAGTCTCCATTGTTGATGCAAAATTATGTTCTTGTAGCGATGCACCTACTGCCGCTGTCTCAACTGCGCCTGCGCTCTGACTTTGTTGACGTGTCCCGGAAGTAGATTTTACGCATTTCGTTTATTTTTCTGCAGTCTAAGTTTAATAAATTAATGGCTTCTGTAATTACACTGCTTGAAAAACTAACAAAAAACTAAAAAATTAAATGAAGATTCTTCCCTTATTCAAATCAGTCGACAGTCAAAAACGTAATCTGTACGTCATGACGTTAAAGATGCTGAGCCAAGGTCGTAATGTGGATAAAGAAAATGGAATTAGTTTAGAAGAAAATCTAGAGAAGCTAAACGATTTTCGATGGAATCGTACTTATAGAATAGTGATTATATGGTCATTCTATTTAACATTTTATTTGAGGGATTCTTTTAAAATTTGATCTCTACTTCACCATAATTGATATTTGACATCCATCTCACCATGCCAGTGTTTCAACTTGTATCCAAAAGAACTCTCGGTTGAGATACATACCAGATTTTACATGCAGAGACTTATTAACCGTCTTCTTGTGTATCTAAAAGCCTTAAATCTATAACAAAGAAATTATTTTGGCCTAATAACTTAATTGGGAGAATGTTTATTTCATAACCACGTTTTATAAATCACATCTTTGTAAAACTTCCATAGATTAAATACATCAGATGATTGATTTGTTATTTTTTATTGTGGCAATACAAATACACATTTCACTTCAACTTCTGGCTCTGTGCTTGTGCCTTGAGCACCTTGACCACAATCTTCTGCTCCTCAATCAAGAAAGCACGCTTGATCCTGAAAACACAGCAAAGAGAATAGCTTGAGATAATGTAACAACACATTCCAAACTTATAATAAATTATCTGCCTCTTTCAACTTTGAAGTATATAAAGACATATGCACCATACAAAATTGAAAATTACACCAAAAAAATATAGTATAATATAGTCAATTTTATTTTTCGTCTTCCATTCCAGGCACAAATGGCAAACATGGCATCACTTCAGTTTCTCCGAACACAAAACACAGGCGATGACAGGTAAGGCTTCTCACCTGTCACGCACACACTTGGCGCACATGGATCCTCCGTAGGCCCTGCTAACATGCTTCTTGGTCTTTGAGAGCCTCATCAGAACCTGAGGTCTTACAGCGCGGATCTGTAATGTAGAAAAATACAGCAAAGATGAGGGAAAGAACGAAGCACAATTTCAGAATCACTGGCTCTGAGAAGAACCTCAAAGTCACGAGCACAGCGTGTTTCACACCCTCCACCCACGACCAACCCCTGGGTTGTTGGCTCAGTACGGTCATCATACAGGTTAATCTGTAGTTTTGTTTAATTTAAAAATACTATACAATTTAAGTTCAACACTGTGTTCTTACCTTTCTAAATTATTGTTAGGTTATGTTATCTCTTGTGTGCTACTGGACATGACAATTATGCATATAAAAAAAGACAAGTTGGTGTTTCTTAAGATCTTAAAATAATTTCATTGGTTATCTGACAGCAACTTCTATGATAGACCCCCCATACTAATTAATTTGATTACTAGAACTCAATTCCAGCAGAAAGTACTTTTGACAATACTAAACAGCCGTGGAGCTAAAGTTCTCATGTGGTTTGAAAACATTTTCTCAGTCTTGTTAGCTACAGCTAGTCTGAATTATTTTGCATCAGGTTTTCAGCAATATTTATATTGGTCAATTTTCAGTACAATAAATGTCTATACTGCAACATAGGAACAATATGATTTAGCACCATCTTCCAATATATTTTCTTGGCCTGAGCTGTAGCACAAGTTACTTTTAACATGTTTCAGAGTAGAACCTGAATAAATCATATACAATCTCATATTTACCAATGACTCAAAATACATTTTTCAGTACAAATAAATACACAGGCTTGCTTACACAATCTGTGCATTTATGTTATTTCACTCTCAACTTTATGGAATTTTTTAACACTCTTCTCAAGTGACAAGACTAAATGTATGTATGCACATATATAAAAAAAGAAAAACAGGACTATGCAACAAGCACTCTAAAATGCAAATGATTTCCCTCTCACAGGTAACATCACAGGCAAAGCAGAAGGAGCTCTGAGGAGTTACTTACTCCACGCAGTCTTCCTGGGCAGATGCCACATGCCGACTTGGGGGCTTTGCCAACCTTCTTGGTGTACAGGTACACAATTCGGTTACCAGGTGTTCGAGACCTGATGGGTGAGGGGGGGTTGGTAAAACAGAAACACTTGCTCGTTTTCAACGTAGGGTGTGTTAATTTGATCTGAAGCTTACGTACAGTCTGGTTTTGTTGGAGGCTGTGTTGTAGGACAACCTACGGCGGTAAGTGAGGCGTTGCACCATCTTGAAGCTGCAAGTAGACAAACATTTTTATCAGTGAACGGTCGTTAGCACTGTGAGCTTACTGTAAAAAGATGAGGCTCAAGACGAGAATGGATATTAGCTATTTCCTCTTACTACGAAACTGTAGAATTACGTTAATCGTTATATGCAACTCTCCACATTTGGGCAGAAAATGTATAGCTATTTTTTGCTACCATCAATGCGCCCCCCTCCACTAAGTGCCGTACACAGCGGCCTTATCACGACTGAGGAGGCAGCTAAAAATGAGCGCTTAGAACTAGCTTACTTCTAAAATCGTCACATAATTAAATGTTACCACGTATTATGATAACTTCCTCTGTGTCAAAACGGCCAGAAAAATGTCCAAATAACAAGATTGCAGTCGATTACAAATAGTTAAGATCGAAGAAGAAAGCAAGGGCCGCCATACCTGCTTTCGCCGTAACCGGAAGAGGAAGGACCCAGGCGGATGTCAAAGGTTAAACGTGCTCCTCTGCGCACTCCAGGCAGACGCTGCCCCCTGCTGGCCAATCTTCTTTAACGAAATGAAAGGTGCCGTATTGTTTTTTTTTTATATAAGGGTGACGGTATAACTCATCAATATTTGTTGTTTTCATAATTCTGAAATACTTGAAAAACAAAGTGTTTTCATGAAAAAGGTCTTCAGCGAGAACTTAATAGTGAACAACCCAGAAACATGGATGTCCTTTACTTTTGCCTTGTGACAACAGTTGACTCGTGTGGGGAATAATTGCTGCCGTCCAGCAAGCCAGTGACAAAACACAAAACCGTTTTGTGTAAGAAAGTAAACGTTGGTGGAATACTGCCATACACCCGCACTGTCCATGAAAGGCAACTCATGTCCAACAGACCACGTTTCCATTTGCAACATCGGGATAACACACAATACTGTACAGTAGGGGGCAGCAGACGCCTGGTAGACCATAATTAAGAACTCTCTTCTGCAACATTGACAGGCTTGGAATTACGTTGTAGTACATGCATGTCAGAGGAAGTTAATTCACTTTTCTTCCATATGATCTTATGTGCAGTATAGTGAAGCTATTTGTGAATGCAGTTTTTTATTTAATGCCAATGATCGTCCATTTGTCATACAAACAATAATGGAGATTTTTTTGCAGTCAGACTGTAATCAGTTCATAAATAGTATTACATGTAAGAATGATTTCAGGAAGTTCTTTGGAAGAAAGAATGCAAATGCAAATGCAAGGTAAAGTATTGGATGCTGAACAGCTGCTAATTTTTTTAATATGAAACCTTAAACTTTGTCAGAGCTGCTAATGTACTTTGACTTCACACGAACAACATATTTTCTATTTTTGCACCATTGATCAAAAAACTATTTAAAAAAAATTGATATAACAACTTCATCTTCCTTTTCTCTGCAATTTGGATTAATGATTTTAAACTGTACATAATACTGGAAAACTAAGCTCAATTTTTTAAGTCAATATATGAAGCTCCACAGATACCACAGAGGCCTGTAAAATCTGCACATTTTTTCCAAATAAAAATAATTTTGTAATGATCTTGCAAAACTGCACATAAAGACATCTCACACTGTACCTTTCAAACTTTTTTTTATAGCTGTCGACCTCTCAAGGTTGTATTGTGCACTGCATGATCTGTTAAGAGACTGATTTGATTAAATCCAGATGTGAGGTGATCACGGATTAACCCATTCTTCAGGAGAATCAAGGTCTTTATGAAGAATGCTGGCTCGAAGGGATACTGAGGTATACACACACACACATGCGCGCACACATACACACATCAACATAATCAGAAACATCTGCAGCCATTCTTAATTTCACCAGAAGTAATTATGCCACAAGGCCACATGTCAATGTCAATTTAAGGTGTTAATCCAAGGAAATATCAATAGATCAATGACGGTTATGTATTTTGACTTAATGCTTTACATTTAGTGCTTGCCCATGATATCCACATCCATTATTATGTCACTGGTCCTGGCTTGTCAAAGATGCTCCATATCACCTAAAGTGCACTTGATTATGCAAGCTCTCCACATCTCCTTGGGCCTTCTGTGTAATCTGCTGAGATTTAAACCTGCTGCTCCTGTTTAATAAATCCACCACGATTAAAATAGGATTACAGCTCTGCTTTTGCCTTCCCAATGTCATCATCGCATGAAACATTTTTTTCCCACTTTTTTTTCAGTGGTTTTGGTTTTTGCCCAAGCTCATTCCCTCCTTCTTGCCTAAACCCCAGGGACAGGAATGACTTTCAACCCGCCCCCCTTACTCTGAAAACACTCATCCTTGCAGCCCAGAAGATCAGTCCATCTGTGGGGCTGTTGATAGAAGGATTAACTTTATAATGCAACACACTTCTTGTATCAATGCCATGAGTTGTCACATCCGACTTCTCAATGACAAAAAACCAAGCTATAGTGTCAGGTTATTTGCTTTAATACTTAACCAACCTCAAAGTTTTCCTGCAATAATCCAATGCTTATTGTCTAAAATGAAATATCACACTCCAAATATGGCTACCAAAGGTCATAAGGACACTCTTCACATAATGTCCCCTCTGCGTTTTGTCATGTAAAATGAGGGATGGAGAGCACAAATCAATGTGCCTCATGTCCTATTTGTGCTATTTGTCCCTATAGCAACATCCAACATTGCTTAATACAGCAACATCAACTAAAATTGATTTGATCTTACGCTTCAGCTAACCTCATGACCCCAGCACAGAGATTTATTCAAGACAGGAAATACGTAAATACACAACCCAGCTCAACAGCCTGTCAATGATGAATTGAAGAATGTTTTTATGTCGTCTGGACTTTCTGCTTGACCAGTCTCAAACATTGCCAGGGAGCTAAATGAGAGGATGAGTTTATTTGTTACATTGAATCACTGAGTTGTACTTTTCACCAGGAAAAAAAAAACTTGCTTGGTTATCATCTGTCTATTTAGCCCCCACCATTGCTGCCTCATTGCTGACAAATCCATACAACTATGTGGGACACAAAGGCTTGGATTTAGCTTTCGGGCCAAAGTGAGGGTGGGCTGAGCGGGGGGCAGGGCCAGCGTGGAAATTTCTGTTGTTTTTGCCACAGCACCGATTTCAGACAAATCAAAACAACTGCCATCATCACCCCTCCAAACCCCTTTCCCCCTCCCACATGACCTGTGACCAGTCATCACTTTTATGCTGGAATTGCAGCCAGATCCGAAGCAGTTGGTTATGTGATGCAGAAGAGGGGCTTGTGTGTGCACTGTGGAGCCTTTTGTTGAAAAAAGGCTGACAGCTTAGATGTGATCTCATTTGATAGGCAAAAATATTGACAGATTTATTCTGAAGCGCTAGGGCACCAGCTCAGGGTGTTCTTTATGAAGATGATGTGTGCTGATCAGACAGGTTCGTACAGCCAGGCATGTTATTTAAAATGATTGACTGTCACTTGTGACATCCGTTTTTTGTGTGTCATCTGGGGCAGTTTGAACGGACTCTCTGGCTGTAAGCTTGTAAAAACTACTGTACTGTAACAACTGTAAAGATGCAACATTGCAACACAAGCAGCATTGTGGTGCTAAATTTATCTTAATTTGTGAAAAAAACCCGAAAATAACATCCTTGAAGACAGGAAATCTGATACAGCAATTTCACACCATGACAAGTTACCCTTTTAAAAGCAAATATAATAGAATTAAAAAATAAATATTTGCAGGTTAAATGACTGAACATTTATTTTGATTACGCAGAGAGAAAGATACAATACTTCAGGGACAAAAACCTTTCCACACAGCCCAGTGTTACACGGGATCTGATTGATGATGTACCATACGTGTAAAGCAATTCACAAATCAAATCCACATTCGAATCCATTTGACAGCTTCGCCAGCAGTTTGTTCTTGTGGAAAATGTTGACAGTAGTTTTGGATAGTGAAGGAGCGCAACAGCAATACCTCCAGCATGAAAACTGATGCTCTGGGGAGTGGATGATGTGAAACAATCCAACAAAATCAAGCAGCAAAAGAATGATTAGCCCTCTCGATTTTTTACGTATTATATTTTACATAGCTTTTTCTTTAAATGTTTTGATTGTAACATGAATGCGATAAAAATTTGTCTACTATCAAAGCATGAAAACATTCATAATGACTACAAATATAAAGACGTATGCAGGTCACAGTATGTGACCAAGACGTGAGCTAATTATGCATTAGGGGCTTTGAAATCTGTTACATATGCCCTACAAAACGTGTGCCAGTGTGAGCCACAATAGACGTCATGAACCACCAAGCTATTGATAATGTCATGTAACAAGTTAACAATTTCTGCCTGTGTGTTTCCTGTTAGGTAACAAGAAGCAGTCGTGGTGAAGAAGAGGGAAGCAAAAAAGGGGACAGTCGATAAGGTCAGAGACTAATAATTTGTTATATAGCACCCAGTGATAAGTGCCACACAGACACACAGGGTAAAGATTGCACATCTGTGTCTGTCCACCAGGGTTTAGCTCTCTTGATACCAAATGGTGGTCTGGGGTTGTTTGACATGAAGGGGAGAACATGGTGACGTGGGGCACTGTTTGGGATGGTGCTTATGTCAAATTAGAGCATAAGCATGAATGACCTTTAATGTTTGTACTCCAATTTGTGCTTTTAAATACAGAAAAAAGCTTAATATTTAAAATAGTGCTTGGTAATACAGGTAAACCCTAAAATTTAATTCCAATAGTAAAAAATGAACAATACTCTAAGTGTTTAATGCATGCAGAGACAAACAGTAAAAAAAAAGAAACTTGGGAAAAGTAAGAAAATCTTTGGGGAAAAAAGTGATGCTGCTCGAAAATATGTGCAGATTACTCATTCATTCGGACGTCCAAAAACAATCCCAGCTCCATTAATTTGGTACTGATGAATAACTAAACTATCCATGCACTTCTGAGGGATTTCTAACCATCAAACCACAGAAAGCACAGCTTTTCCTCTTCACCAAAGTAAATCAAATGTTTCACTCTTTCTGGATCAACCTTAGTTTGTGATAGTTGTTGTTGATGGTTTCAGGCAGCTTGGTTAACCCTTGCAAATGTTACGAAATGTGTTAATATTATTTGAATGAAGTTAGAAAATAATAAATCAGATAAGTGATCACATTATTATCTTATATTTGCCAAAAGATAGCAAAATGTGGATGTTTCACACAGTCTCATAACCTTATGTATTTTGGAATATAGCTGTTGAATTTAATCTGAACCTGGTCTGACAATGAGACCTCTCACAAGTAAACAGTGTGGCTGCAGGTGAATATAACTTTGGGGTGCAGTTGGGCAGCATTTTCTCATGTGTTCAACCCCCTATGTAGCTCCAAATACAGCCGTGAGAGGCATAACCACCCCCCTCTGCAAAACACACCAAAGATAATGTAAATATCTAGTGTTTAAAATATTCCAAAACGTATTTCCCATCTAAAGGCTGACGGTATGTCGTGTGTAGAAAATCTAACAAGCGTTTGCATTTCTTTTCATCATAATTTTTAAAAACGCTCCCACAACTTGCATCTAACCTTGGGATGACCCAAGGCGTGCTGTGTGGTACTGAGCTGGAGCATATCCACCTGTTCCGCCATCAGAGGAATGAAGAGGGGGAAAAATCGGTGGAAATATTGCCTTTGCTATGTAACCACGGCAACTCCTCCCTCAAACTGAAGCATCACCAAAAGCCCCCCTCTGCTTGAGCCAGGAGGGGAGGGATGCGCCGTCTGCTGCTTACCTGGCTTTATTAACAAACCCCCTCAGCTCACGTGACCAGTCAGTTTAGCACAATCAATTGCAACATTATCTAGAGATTTTCGAATGATTTTTTTGGGGGGGGTGGATGGGGGTGGTCTGTCTATCATCCGTGACGGGAGTGATGCTGTTGCTCCTGCTGGTGTGAGCGAGAGAGGGGAGCGCATTTGGAAGAGCAACTCCCCCCCGCCCTCGTCTCTCCAAAGCTCCTCCTCTGTCGTCAATGAGCGGTCACATTTGGCTCAATGAGAGCAAGAGGGCACCGGAGAGGATCTCCTAATCTCAACGTGCTCCCGTGCCGCGCGGTTGTTTTCTCCCCTCTGACTAAGGTAAGGCACGCCACGGTCCGCGGCCCCTGTGCGCGTCAGGCGCCGCGCCATGGGGAACTAATGCGGGGCTGCTGTTGTTTTTCGGGTGCGATGGTGAGCTCTCGAGTTGTGTGATGATACAGCTGAAAGGGCGACCGCATTGCTGAAGGGCAGACAGCGAGGGGGGGGGGGAATAATAGTTGTCAGAGGAACGAGCGTCTGGTATAAGTCGTTCAGTCAGCAGCATCAATGAAAAGTCAAATACTACAGGACACATATGTGATGCGTGTGCGTGTGTGTTTTTGCCTGCTGGTACCTGAGCATCACCGTCACGCCGTTTATCGTTTTCCACATTCAAGTGATGCCCGTTAACCGCTGGCCCGAATGTTAGGTGGTATTTTTTTCCGGGGAATAGCAGCTTATGTCACATTATTGGTCACAAGTGGATGTAAATGGAAGCCTGATCGATTCTATAATTAGTGATGATCATGCAGGGTAATCCACATCTTACAACATGTTCTCGTTAACTTACATATGTGGATTACTGTTTATTTTCAATTATGATTTTACAGGAGGTATACAATGGTCGTCTGTGAGGGCTACAGATTTCAATGTCAACGGTCAGACTTATACTAAGATACAATCTTGGATTATTTGGCTGGGCAGGCCTATTGGACAGTGTTTTCACACTTGTAACAACTTTGTGACAAAACCACAAATGGCCAAAACCCACAGTGTCATTGACAACGTTTACATGTTAATCTGCTTTCAACAAAATTTAAATGCTACACGTTTATAATCTGTATTCTGTATATAAAATAGTAGTTTGGCTTGGAGTTTCAACTTCCATCGCAACACTGTTTTAGCAGTTGTTTGAGTAAAGGTCAAAGACATTTTTCAATTGCCTGAACCTTCACACCACACCGGTCCACAGTAGATAAAAAAATATGTACAAAGTATATTTTCAGCATCACTGTTTGGTAAATAATTTTAGACTGTAGTTATGTTCAATTATGCAGTGACTATTTGATTAATTATTTCAACATTGTCATCAGCAGAGGTTAATATGAAGACATCATTCGGCAAACCAGACCCTGGAAAGCACCTTAAATCTTCTCATCTCCTTTGAAACTGACGACAACGCCATGCACTTTCTCCGATAAAACCTGCTCTCTACTCCCCTCTTCCTGACATCCTGTTGAGAGTGAGGACACCAAGAACTGCACCGACATGGGTTCAAATCAGCCCTGCATGGACTCCTTAGAGCAAAGACCCGTCTCACACTCTGCCTGCAAACAGCCGGGCCGGCACTGTCTGCGGAAAAAGCTAAGGCCTGTGCGAATCTTAGGGTTCGTCTTCAGCCTGGTGGCCTTAAGTGCTCTCTCCATCGGTGCCTTGACCTGGAACTCAGGGGGTCTCAGTGAGCCAGTGCTACCCCAGGAAAGTGTCCATCAGTCGGCCCCCCACAGGACCCTACTTTTCTCCGAAAGCCACGGGGACCCCAATGTGTCAGCTGACATGCCCATAGCCCTGAGGTCGACAGCAGACGGCAACCAAAGCCAGGGGGAGTACCCTCCAGACCTTTTTACCCTTAATGAGAGGCGCCAAGGAGCAGTTATCCTCCACATGTTTGGCATGATCTATATGTTCATTGCTTTAGCCATTGTATGTGATGAGTTTTTCGTCCCGGCACTCACGGTTATTACAGAGAAGTTCTCCATTTCCGACGATGTGGCAGGTGCCACTTTCATGGCAGCTGGGGGCTCAGCCCCAGAGCTCTTCACCTCCATCATCGGTGTATTCATCTCACACAGCAATGTGGGAATTGGGACCATTGTGGGCTCAGCTGTCTTCAACATCCTTTTTGTCATTGGGATGTGTGCCATCTTTTCTAAGGAGATCCTCAACCTAACATGGTGGCCACTCTTCCGTGATGTGTCCTTCTACATCCTGGATCTGATCATGCTCATCATCTTCTTTCTGGATAACATCATCTCGGTGTGGGAAAGTGTGACACTGCTCTCTGCCTATGCTGCCTACGTGATCTTCATGAAGTGCAACAGCACGGTTGAGAGCTTTGTTAAAAACTGCATGCACAAGAACCAAGTGGTGGAAGTAGAGGTTCAGCCCAAGGTGAGTTTAACTCATATTTTATTTACAAAGTTACATATGATGTACAGTGATGACATGCAGCATTTTTAAGCTCATCCCATTTGAACATTTTCTGCAGCTGTTTTTGTTTTTGATTAAGTCAGATAATATACTTACTTGAAACAAAAGGAAAACCTCTTTCGCAGTGGAAGCATCCTCTGGATTGATTGCATCTTATTTTTTCTCCCATTAAGTAAATGACTGTGCAAATAAAACGAGTGAGACTCGGATCTCCTGCCCTCTTAGATCCTTCAGCCTGGACAGCAGCTGCCAAACATATGCTAGACTGGCTTGCATCTTACATGCTCATTACTTTTAAAAAATAGAAACTTGGTGGGTGTTCATGTTCAGAGTGCTGTCGGCCACTAAACTGACCATTTTACAGTAATCTGATTCACTCTGTGCTGCAGAGCTGGCATTCAGTATTCCACTGCAGGATTAATAAAACAGTCAAATGTGTAATTCTGGGTTAAGCTCTACAAATTGTGTCCCGATCTGACAAACAAATCCCTTGGAAAATCTCAGGGACAAATGTTTTTCCCTAGTACAAGATTTTCCACATAATCACTTCATTATTCACTTGATGTCAGTCACATACAGTGAACTGCTTCAGGTGTGTGCCAGGGTTTTCTTCCTGTTTGCAAAGTGTAAGTTTTAAACATAACTCACTCAGTTTTCAGTCTGTTCTCAAAAGTATGAAGAGAAAATCATCTGTATGCAGAAATGGTAGGAATCATTGCATTACTTCACCTGAAACTGACCCGCCCTCAATGACACTCGAGGGCAAAAGACACTGCAGTGCAATTTGATACCGGCGGAGAGATTATCCGGACGGATTTAGATTTCTTTGTGACATGAGACAGAAATGAAATTTTGAGAAAGTTGTATTTTAAATCTGTCATTAAATCTGGATTTATTTTAAGTACATAAAGGATATTTAAACAGCAGGTTATACAATATTTTGGAAAACCTCCCAAGATAGCATACTCTAAAAATGATCTTAAATCTAACATTGAAATGAATAAAATTGTTTTTTTCTTTGATAGTAACAGTTGATTATATAGAAATGTAAATTGTACGTACTGTCTTTTAAACTTATGTGAAAGTCCACCATGAGAAATATTATGCACATGCAAAGTTCTGATTCAGGTGACCTTGAATTGCAATGGATTTTGGGTATTTTGGCCAAGGAAAGCGTGCATTTCAGTTTCTGTTGAAAAATATCTTGAGGGGAAAAAACAGATTAGTCCATAAAACCCTGCCATTATTTCTTATCTCGCTATCACATCCAGCAGTTTTAACCTCTCCCCTGTTTTCTTTTTTTTAATTAATATATTTTTTTGGTTCACAGAAGTATGGCTTCATACCTGTGAGATCTGCATATAAGATAGACATTGAAGATTTCAAACTTTGCTTTCATTCAAAATGGTTGTCCTTTAATCTGTGTAATTTTTTTCTCATGGTCACCAGGGTTAATGGAACTACACAGCCACAAATATTAATAGAGTACAATCATCTAAACATGCATTTTAATCAGGCTTTGACACTTTGGGGACATGTATTTCAAGACACAAGTGTTATTTTCAGAATCAATTTATCTTTGCAGGTGTGTGTGTGTG